>JAUMHI010000052.1:16991265-17010431 GCA_032359435.1 Enteromius unitaeniatus | reverse complement strand
AGTGGTGTCAAAATAGGTAATTTACAGTTAATCATTTCAGAGAGTTATGACCGATATTGTTTACGTGCATGAAGAACCCCCTGAACACACACACACACACACACACACACACTGTATGTACTTGTTTGTTTACGTCCATACAAGGTCTGCTTGGCTTGTAGCTGGCCTCCAGGCTTGTTTTGAAATTATTTGCCAAAACATTTAATGCCAAACCTATAGCACACACACAAAAGCACAGGAAAATGACCTGCAAGGTCCATTAAAGGTCACACTACACTTAAAGCGCAGTGATGCTGGGGATTGTCTTCAGGGTGAACGGCCTCTACGGGCCTGTCCTGGTTTTGATTCGTTTCTTACTGTGATGAACCAGCATATCACGAGGATGAGTGGACAAAACACACTGACATCTCTGACCTGTGACTGACCTACGCTTAACCTGGCGCGTGCATCGTGTTTTTTTTACAGCTTCCTCCTTATAAACACCAGACTGAACCTCTTTAATATAGCTAATAAATAATATAGACTAATGTAAGAAGACCAGTAAGTGTTTGCACAAAACAAAAATAGTAACAGATGAACAGGCTACATTATACAGACACTATGGTGTTAGATGATAGATTGCATTTTCACCTTATTTCCTGGTGTTAGCTTTCTCCTTTAGGACACTTGAGAATTAACTTGCTAAATTAAATGTAAAGCTAGCCTAAATTACACTATTAAAATTGGGCTTTAAACCTTATTTATATGCAACGATTATCTAGAGAATTAGGCTACAGGGAAACTTCATTCTTGTGCACTGGTCAGTTCACACTGATAGAAATGAATCTTCTCCATGAGTTTAAGCTAATTTGTACATTTTATGGGTTTTTACCTTTATTAAGTGTCCATTGTCTTTTGAATACTGATATGTGAAATTATTTAGCTAATAAAACTCTGAATGTGAAATTACACTCACCAGTAGGTGGCAGTAAGTCACTGTAAATAAGTGAATCATTGTGACTGAAACGAATCATTTAAACGGTTGATTCATTCAGGAACGAACCACTTTCATGTTGTAAAATAATGCTGCAGTTGTGTTTGGAATTAAACAGGAAAAATGGTGTCTAAGTCTTTTAATTACCTTCTTTAACTGTTGTAAAAAAAATAAAAATAAAATAAAATGGCAACAATGGCAGCAATAAACACACTGTAAAAAATCGTGAATTTAACGGTAAAAGAAATGCTACGGTAAAAACCCGTTAAATGGTTAATGGTAAATTCTTGGGGAATTCTTACAGGGAAACACTGTAAAATGCATGGCATTTTAAATTTGTTTGATGTTTTTTCTTTAAAAAAACTGTTTGTTTTTTTTGTTTTTTTGTATCAGTTGTGTTTATTAGTGTTGTATGTTACATGTAATGTTGTTAAATTAATGTTTATTGCCCATTTTAGTTTAATAATTCTTACCATGATGGTGTTTAGTGCTTGTGTGAATGACGCTGAGCACCTTCTGTATGTTTTACTATTTAAAAGCTACTTGTGTTGAGCTTTGGTTCATCATGTGACTTTCTCATAACCACCTGCATTTGGTAGTTATCAGTATATTTCAAAGGTAAGAAACAGATTTCACTATTTTAATAGTTTGGTATATTAACATTATATCAGATATTATGGTTTATTATTAGAAATTACGGTATTTAACTGTAAATTTAAAATAAAACTATTGACAAAACAAAAATTTTGACATTATATTTTTCACGGTTAGCAACCACAGCTGCTGTTTTTTTACCGTAAATTTTACAGATTTCTTTTTTTTTGTTTTTGCCGTAAAAGAAATAAAGGTTTTACCGTTATTTAACATTAGAATTTCAGCAACCCCAGCTGCTGGCATATTACCGTAAAAATATATATATATATATAATTTTTTTTTACAGTGCAAATACATAATGAAGCGTAAAAATCCCTCAGTGACAAACAGTAAAGACAGAATCAACAGCGGACAGATTAAAGCTCGTGAACAATGACTGCATAATTTATTTCTGCTGCAGTGCATTCTGGGAATTCACAAACCCTCAACAATCAGCAACATTGTTTAATGTGAAGCTCTTTGTTCAGATGAAGCTGCGATCGTTCGGAGGAATATTGCTGATCTAATTCACATCTCGCTGAGTTATTGAATGGAATTTTACGATCTTCTGCTGTACTACATTACAGTCTGTCCTCACTTAATCTCTCTCTCTCTCTGTTTGTTTTAGATATATGCAGAAATATCTGCACTCAAATGTTCCTGTGCTGTGACAAACTAATTTTGCAAATAGTGCAAATATTCCAAGCAGCCTTTTAATTAATAAGTCCATGCATAGCTGATAAGTTTTATCAGTTTTAAACAACTGAAAATAATACAATTATTAAATCATTGAGCGTTTCAAATAACCATACCATCAAAAATACAGTAAAATCTTGTACCATGGCATCATTCATGTTAAATTGAAATGCAGTAGATGAATTCAAAGGCATCAAGACTCCAGACAGTGTAAGAAAAATAATGCACATACAAAAATGTATTATTATTTTTTATTTATTTAAGTGCACAGAATATTACTATATTATCAACATGTTTACTGGACCAAGTCATATAGAGTAGCTTGTTGTTCTTTTAAACATTATGTTTCCATGTTATCATGACTGCTTTGGTTGTATATTTCGTTACACAGTGACATTAGTCTGAATTAAGTGTGTTTTTGGTGTAGCTGTATCTTATGGATCATTCCCAAATCAGACGGTCCTGATGGAGTTTGATGCTCAGCACCTTTCCAAAAAACCTGCGAGGCATTTTAGCAGCCTTTAGATTCAACCTAAACAATCAGAGAGTCACAAACAATGATATAAGTCCATTCATATCACATGAATAATCCGAGTTTCTTATTTACATGAGTGCAGTAAGCTGTTGTGAATGAGAGAGGGTTTTTTTTTTCAAATCTGTGATTTAACAACAAAATTGCCCCTTGAATTTCACTAAATCTGATTAAAACCCACGTTGTCTACAGTTGGAAAAGTATTAATTCATACCATAAATTGATATATATATATATATACTGTATGTGTGTAAATATGCAAAACATTTTCTTTAATGTTTAGGTCAGATTTTGACCTAATTATAATTAGCTTTAAATAAAAACAATCAAATATATATCCCCTGATTTAGCTAGTGTGTGTGTTGTATTGTTGTCAGTCTGAGCTCTAGGATTATTGGTTTTCTCTGTTGGGCATTACTGGCTCAGAGCAAATCAACAAATGATGATATGTGTGTGTGTGTGTGTGTGTGTGTTAGTCCTCAATCAGTCGGCACAGCTGTGATATTGATAATCCAAAGCTGAGCACACTGTTGTGGAATCTCTAAACTTGCCTGTTTTGTGCTTGTTTTGACTGTAGATGCTTCTCTGTGATTAGCAAAAGAGCCTCGTCTCATCAAGAAGTGTTTGAACTGCTTTCGGAAGAAGTTATTGTTCTTCAGTGTTTTTGAGCTGAAGTAGGTTCATCTTTCAACATCAGATCATCAAACAACTAATGATTCATTTTTTTTTTATTTCAGCATGTTTTATTGTACATAGTCTTATAATTAATGTCACCTATGCTTACATTTCATTAGTCCCTTAGAAATCATGTAGAAACTGAAAGTCATAATTTAATTTAACTTTTTAATTTAAAATATAAAATCAGAGCATTTGTATTTATTTCCTTGTTTGAATAAGAAGTGGAAATACCATATAGCTCTAATTAGACTTATATACATAATACAATATTCAACCTTATATTTATTGCATAGCTTTTTCTGACATGTATTTTTAGATATGGTATAAAAAAGATTTTATATAATGCTGAAAACATTTTTAAAATATATAACATTTATACATTTATTTCCTTGTTGAAGTAAAAGGATAAGAAAATCTCAGAAATCTTTATTGCTCTAATTAGATAAGTATACTAAACATCTTTTGCATGACCACAAATACTTTTGAATGATTACTGATTTAACTTTTGATTTTACCTTTAAAATAATTATTAGCCGTCTTTAATGGCTCTAATAAGACTATATTAGATTAGAAATAAGTTAATAAAAAAGTAAAAACAATAAGACAAGAAATCCTTGAACTTGCTGCTTTTTTTTCTGACATTTTACTTATTTTTACTCCAGTAGGTATTTGAGGAAATGTGGTTCAGTAATTGAAACATTGATTATAATGCTAAAAACTTCCCAGCATCAGTGTTGATCTTTGAGATTTGCGGCACAGAAAGTCTAATCTCATCTTTCTATGATCATCAGACATGTTAAAACACGTTAAAACATTTAAGCTGTCATGTGCTGGGTCTAAGGTCTCGGTCAAATCCAAATGTGATTTGGTTTTTTTGTTTTTTTTTAAAGGATTTGCCTTTAAAAGAAACTTAAACCCTTGTATGCAAATCACATCTCTAATAAAAATGTTGGTGCATTCAAATCTAAATGTTTTTGAACACACTCTCTAACTCTCTAATCTCTGACAGCCAGGATTGTGCTTCAATCATAAACATACTAGATTACAGAGAAAAACTGTGGCTGGGAGTATTAAAATCTCACCAGGACGTGAGAGGAACACTGTTATGTGTGTGTTGGCACGTTTCTGAAGCTCATTATGCGTGGTTAGTGTTGTAATCTGGTCAGCTTTTTGAACATTTTGAAATAATTTAATGTTTTTACATCCAAAAATATATGCTCATTTAGTCTATTATTCGTAATTATTGCATTTATGTATAATTGTGTGTTATAAATGTAACATAATTTTAACTCTTTTTTTTTTAATACTCATTGATCTATCTTTAGGTAAGCATGGCACTGCAGATCCAGTTTAGAAAGCTCTGGTTTCTTCCTCCAGAGGGCGTTTGTTGGCTTCTCAGGGTCTTGGTCTCTTTGCTTTGCATGTCGCGTGGCGTTTATTTATGATTACCTGTCGCTTAAACGTCTCCTGGACTTCGCTTTTGGTCCTAACCCTTGTAGTAGTGGTTGCAATGTCTTCAGACGCCGGTGATAAATATGTTTCTGTAGATTTTGAGGTGTTCGGAAACGTTCAGGGTGCGTATTTGACATTTCTTCACGCCACGCCTCCAAAAATAGACGCGCGTTTATTTATATTACAGCACCAAACAGCTTTTGTGCATTCATGTGTATTACCATCATATGCAAAAAAAAAAAAAGGGTGTATACAAGTAGACGACCTGCATTTGTATGAACAGGTGCATTTATGCGATTTGTCTTTTTTTCAGGTGTTTGCTTCAGAATGGTGAGAAATCTGTGGATAATAGAAATGAAGTTTGTTCTACTGAGCTTTTTGCTTCCATAAATAAGCTACTAACATTAGCATGGTTTTATTATGTTTTGGACATGTTATCATGGCAAAGCTATCTGCTGTAAACGGAGTGATTCCTGTGCAATTATTACAAGCATGTACTAGATCTGTCAGATGCATGTTTAGCCTAAGTAGCTGGACTCAGTTTGATATCTGAATACATTTCAGTAAATGTTTACTCTAGCATTGTAAAGTGCCGGGTTTGTTTCCTAGAGAATGCAGGAACTGAAGTGTGCTTTGAATGCAATGAAAGGTTGCTTTTCTGAATGCATGCTTATAAATGTAACCTCAAACCCTAGTTTCATCAGCGATGATGCATGCATGCATAGATCTCTCTGAATGTCATTTTTCATCTGTTTTACTGCAGTATACAGAGGCAGAGGCGAAGAAGGTTGGCGTAACGGGCTGGGTGAAGAACACGAGACAGGGCACTGTGGTGGGACAGGTGCAGGGACATCCTGAAAAAGTTCAAGAAATGTGAGTATGCGTCTGTCTTTTAATTGTTTTGTAATCACTTTTAAATGATTTATAGCTTTTTATTAGGATATCCAAATGTTTGCATTCTGATTTATGTACAATGCATACAGTATTTATTGCATGTAAAACCTAAATGAAATACATGAGTTTACCATTAAAACTTAAAAATATTGTTAAAATGACTACCTGGAACTGAACTAAATCTAAAGCTGACATTCAATTCAATTCAATAAACAGGAGATTTAAACATGAATTCATAATAAATATAAAACTAATGTATAATGTTTCCTGTAAATGTTGAAGAAAGGTAACCATTAAAGACAATCATCTTTTATATTGTATTTTTAAAAATATAAATGAAATGTAAAATAGAATAATGTATTTGATTCCGCTGACATAAAGTAACTGAATAGAAGCTAACATAAATATACAAAGAAATTACAAATATATATAATCTTAACATAATAAAAATAAAATCATTTACATATAAATAGCTTGTTACATGAAAATGAATTAAAATGTAAATACGCGTTTGAGCTGACGTGCTAAAACTGATATAGTAAATATTACATTTTAGATCTAGTGTTAATTATATTGTTAACTAAATAAAGATTCACATCAAAACAAAAAGCTCCTGAAGAAGGAAACGGCTGTTAAATGATTTGTAGGTGTTTATTTCCAGCTGTGATCCAGTAAACCTGTCCCATGAGCAGCGTCTGTGGTCAGCAGCAGATGGCGTCAGTGCTTCAGTGTTAGTGTCATGGAACCGTCTAGAAGGGCTGATCACAGTCGAACGGGAAAACTCACACTTCCCTTCGAGAGCATTGTGCTGTAGCCTGTAGTCATATAACAGCAGGAGCTGTCTGTCTGTGTGTGTGTGTGTCTGTGTGTGTGTGTGTGTGTGTGTGTGGGTCTGCAGTCCCATGGGTGGGGCGGGTCGAGGAGCGATGATGTCATGATGTCAGCGGGGCGGCGCTCAGGGGCGAGGGCCGTATGACATCACAGTCTCAAATGTGAACCAGACATTCATTTGTGTGAGAGCTTATAGGCTGTGTTCCTGCAGATGTTTAGGATGCATAACACACACAGATGTTTGCATACTGCTTCATGTAGACTGTGCACTACTGTATACTGTGGTGATCATCAACAAAAACAATTAACTAACTAAACTCATTTAAAGCTGGAATAAAATATAAATATTGCAAAAACCTGGCATCTAACTGAAATATGTTTAAATGGAAACAAATAAAAACTAAAACTGAAATTTAAAAAACAATTATAATATAAAATATAATTAAAAATGTAATAATCTAATGTTCACATTTTATATTTTTGTACTTTAATTTATCAAAATGTAACATTTTTACAATTATTTTTTAATATTGTCTTTTTTCTTTTAATATAATTTAAAAATACAAATCTGACAAAACTGACATAAAAGGAAAGTAAAACTATTAAAAATACTAATATAATGCTACTAAAAATAGTAAAATACGTTTATAATAAAAATAACATTTCTAAGAATGTAAATAAAATTTTAATGAAAACTAAAAGTATAAAAATGAAAGCCAGCATTGATAAAAATTATAATGAATATAAATACAAAATTTGTAATAATTTTAATAATAATTATTAAAAATATCAAAAATAGTTTAATAAATTACAAACATTAAAGAAAAACCTAAAAAATTACTTAAAATGTTTTTAAACTTAAAAGAAGTTTAAGTTATATAGGAAATCTAAACGCTTAAAATAAAAACTAAAATTAGACTAAATTAACTGAAATCTAATTAATATTAAAAGTAAATTAAATATATTTAATTTGTATTGTTTTCTTATTTAAAATGTAATAATTTTCTTATTTTTAAATTTTTACCATATTAAACCTGTTATGTGCAAATGTGAAACTTGCCACAACTAACTTTTTGATTAGGATTTTCCATAATTCTATAGATTATTAGATCATTATGAGATCATTTTAAGTCAATATCTAATGACATTCCTTAAACAATGAAGTTTTGTATTGTGTCACGTTTTAAAAAATACTCTGGGAAGTGCTTGATTTTATTTTTTTATGCATTTTTGAAGTAACAACAGAATGACTGCATGTGACAACTAGCCCCGGTCTGTTTTATCAGGTCAGTTCCCAGCCTTTCTTCACGTGAAGGTTATTATCTGCGGCTGCTGTCCTGTTTTTAGCTGTGATTCTCTGGTGAAATGGTGTCCTATTTACTTACAGCCCAGAAACTCATATAGCAGTACATGCCATTGCCTGGATACAGGGACGAAGAGCTTTCCCTCCTCTTCCTCGCTCCAGCTGCTGAACACAAGATGCGACTGAACACAAATGTGTTTGCTCATTAAATATTTAAACAGAGGATGGCAGGCCTCCAGGCTCCGCCCAATGTATATGTTTTCCTTTCTTTCATTCCTTTCCTTTGACATCTCCGGGTCTGTTTGCAGTGTAATTGTTTGGTTTGGCTCTCTGCAGTTGTTTGTTAGTCGTGGGCTTGGTTTGGTGAGTCTCTAGGGCCGTGGGTGATGTTGATGAGACTGTAGATCCCAGAGGATCGTCCCCAGACGACCTCCACCCTCCAGAACGCTCCGCCCGTGCTGAGTTACGACTGGATGAGCTCTGAAGTCTAGAAATGCTGCCAGAGAACCGTTCAGCTCCATCCAGATCAGAATCACCTTATCAGCTGTTGACAAGACGTTTTACATCGTACATGCGTCTCATCTGATGCAGCATAATTCATTTGTTTTAGAGCATTTAGCAACAGCATTTTTAGCTGCTTGCATCACTGTGACGCTTACTCATATTTAGGGTTGATTTCATTTATTGATGGCATTTGAGGAAAGCCCAATAAAATATAATATAATATAATGAAAAAAAAGGTAAATTAATTAAGTATTTTTAATTGATTTAGTAATCACAACTTATTAATCATTAAATTAATACTATAATTTAAATAATACTATTGAAATGTATTATTAAATGTATGTATTATTCTTATTTATTTGTTTTAATATTTTATTGGTTATGTACAGTTGTAATATTTGATCAAGTGACAGGTTTGTAATATAATACAAAAAGTACACACTACGTATTTTTAAAATAGTTTTTATTGAATCATATTAATGATCAAATATTACAAATCTTTTGTGTGTAATATTATTATTATTGATTTGCTTTCATTTTTATTTTTTATTCTTTGACATGTTATAACAGTTGTTGTAATATAATATAATATAAAAGTAAACATTTTGAAGTAGTTTTACCTTTTATAATTATTATAAAATTTAATTAATTATAATTTAATGTTACAACAGTTATAATATAATATAACAATATGAAATTAAACATTTTAAGTATTTTTAAAACCATTTTTTATTAATAATATGAAATATGAAAATTATGTTGAATGTAATATTATTATTATTATTTATTTTTTTAATTGTTACAGATTTATTGTAAAATCAATTGTTTAATTAATTTTTTTAACTAATAATATTATGAAATATACTTAATTTGTTTTTATTTTTATTTGTTTTTTATTCTTTGACATGTTACAATAGTATAATATAATATAAAAGTACACATTTTAAGTATTTTTATTATTCTTTTTAAAACTAATATTCATTTTCAAATATGAAAAATATTTAGTGTGTAATATTGTTATTATTATTATTAATTTCTTTCAATTTGTATAGTTTTTTTTATTCTCTCACGTGTTGCAACAGTTGTTGTAACATAATATAATATAATTATTATGTTACATAAAATATTTGAATTATAACACAATGACAGTGACGCACGGGTTGTGTGAGGTACTGTAATGTAACACAATATATGATGTAACACAATCTAATTTCTTTCTTCATTGATATAGTAACACAGCGGCAGACACAGGTTGTAAATAGTTTCCTGTTGGGTGTTGTGATATCAGACCCGTGGTGTTCCTGGAGCTGGACTCGAGCGAGTGAGAGCGTCCGGCGGATTGTTAGATGGAGGTTGATGTGAAGTTCCTTCCAATCACAGCGTGTCAATGTTATCTGACTTCCTCACCGGGGCAGATGGGAAACTCCTTTCCTTCACAACACAATGAACACTCAAGTGTTTCTATATTGTGAATACAGTGCGGTGTTATTTCAGAGAGAGTGAGAGGGTCATTCAGAGCATGACAATAGTGGAAAGTTCATAGTCATCTGTGTTTAATGCAGTCTGGATTACATATATGAAACACAGAAGTATATTAGTCATTCTAAATATATTCATAATAAAACACGTGCTAATGAAACATATAAGCTCTTATTTTATATGAGGTTTCCAAAAAACGTTTGTGCTGAATGCAGTTTAAACTTCTGATTTGTGTGATTTTCATTATCATTTTTATTTAATTACATATTAAATGACTTATATTCATTTTTACTAGCAAGTGAGTAAAATATAGTTTCAAAGCCATTTTAGTGTGACTGCAAATTGTTTTTTACTAGTATTTTGTAATTGAAAATAGTTTCAAAGCCATTTTTAAGAGCAATTTCTGAATGAAAATTGTTGCAGAGACATTTTAATATCAAATTTATGAGTAAAGTATTTTTCATAGCCTTTTTAATATTGCAAATTATTTCAAAGCCACTTTAAGGGATGTTTTAACATCGTTTCGGGAAGAGCACGCTGAGTACCCAATGACGCTCATCAGTATTTTCGCCCACTAGCATATTAATTATTCCTAATTCCATTCATCCGGCTCGGCTTAAATATCATCGTCTCCCTCCTCTCAGTATCTAGTTACGCATGATCCCTCCTTCCTCCCCTTCTCCGCCTTTTCCTTCGCACCTTCAAGGGGGGCAAACGGGACCAAGCCTCACTCCGAGCTCTGCCCTCGCTAGGGTTACTATCAGCTGGGCTCGGGCCCTGCTGAGCTCCCGGCTCCCCCCTGGACAGCGTGCCAAATTTACTTATTTAATCTAATGAAGAATTCGTGAAGCAATTAGAGTAAGAGTTAAAATTGTTTCAAAGCTCTTTTACTATCAAATGTATGAATAAAGTATTTTCTCAGAGCCATTTTAAGTAGTGATTTTTAAAAGAAAATTGTTTTGAAGCCTTTTTTCAGTAAAGTGGGACTGCAATTTGTTTAAAAGCCATTTTTAATAGCAATGTGTGATTGCAAATTATTTCAAAGCCATTTTAATAGCAAAGTATGACTGCAAATATAAAATAGTTAAAATAGTTTCGGAAACATTTTACAATAATATTTATGAGTAAAGTATTTTTATAGCCATTTTAAAAGCAATGTGTGACAGCAAATTGCAAATTGATTAAAATTTGTTTGTGATTTTTTTACTGCACTTTCTGAGGTAAAATTGTTTCAAAGCTCTTTTTACTATTAAGTGTATGAGTAAAGTATTTTCTCAGAGCCATTTTTACTAAAATAGTTTTGAAGCCTTTTTTTAGCAAAGTGATTGCAATTTGTTTAAAAGCCATTTTTACTAGTATTTGGTCACTGAAAATTGTTTTAAAGCCGTTTTAATAGTAAAGTTTGACTGCAAATATAAAAGCTGCAGCTTCTGAGTTAAAATAGTTTCAGAAACATTTTACAGTAATATTTACGAGTAAAGTATTTTTCAAAGCCTTTTCAATAGCAATGTGTGACGGCAAATTATTTCAAAGCCACTTTTAGCAATTTGAGTGAAAATTAAGCACTTTCTGAGTTAAAATTGTTTCAAAGCTTTTTTTTAATAGCCATTTTTGACTGAAAATTGTTTCAGAGACATATTAATGTCAAATTCCTGAGTAAAGTATTTTTCAAAGCTATATTTTTGTGACTGAAAAAGTGTAGTTAGTCTCTCTAAACTAATCAAAGTGGGATTTGTGACGCCCATGTCAGGTTTGGATTTCCTCAGTATTGAGTGAACCGCACCCTGACGAAACTCGAGGCTTTCACATCCAAAACAAACCTCTTGATTTTGGCGTAAGGGCTGATAACCCCTGCGTGACCTGGATCCGTCTGTAATCCGTCATTCCCAGTGCTGGGCTGCGTTCTTTATCACGAGCCGTTCCTGCATTGTTGCTGTAGAGATTGTGGCTGTTCTGTTGGACGTGGCTCCTCCTCTTCCTGGCAGGCCCATTATGAGCTGAATATTGGGCAGCCATGCAGATGGTCTGAGCTCTCTCTCTCTCTTATCCAGTATGAGATCAGCCCCTGGGAGAATAATGCATTTACAACCTCTGAGGAAAACTGCATGAGAGATCCTGCATGTCTGTCCAGCTTCAGTCAGATGGAGAGTGTGTGTGTGTGTGTGTGTGTGTGTGTGTGTGTGTGTGCGCCGCGCCCTTGTTTTTGAGAAAGAGAAAGAAAATGGAGGTTGTCTGTCCTGCTGACACATTTGCTGCTTAACATTTCTTGTGCTCTTCTTTCTTTTATGAAAAATTTTGAAAGTTTTCTTACATTAAAAAGTGAATGGAGATCCAAAATGGATATAAAAGTATCTTAAAACTTGAAATGCTTGCGTTCCTCCTTTCTTGAAACTCTTTAACATCTTTTTTCACCTAAACATTTTAGATAGATTTTACAATTGTCTTCTGGTGATCCATTAGTTTTCGAAGATGTTTTACATTTTTTAAGACTAATTTATATTTCTGATCATGTGAACATGGTAATTTTGGTGAATAAATATTATAAGCACACATTTAATGAAAGAAATGTAAACCTTAATTTGGGGAAAAGATTCAGGTACCAAAAAACTAGTGTTTTCAAACCATTAATCGTGATTAATCACATCCAGTATAAAAGTTTTTGCTTACATTATATATATGAGTGTGTACTGTGTATATAAATATTTATTTTATGTAAAACATATATCATGTAAACAAAACATTTATTTTGTGATCAATTGCGATAAATCACAAAAAAAGTTGAAAGACAGAAAAAAATAGACAAACCTTTAATAAAGTGAGTCAATTCCACTGAAATCCAGATTTTTAAAAATGTAATATTAATTAGTAATTTTTTAAAGAAGGCCTATTTATAATGAAGTTGATATGCTAAAACTAAAACTAAATCAAAAAATGATAGAGGTTATAAAAATACAAAACATTACAATGGAATATTTCTGCTTAAGTTTAAGTTGATGTACTCAAATGTGAAATACTATTAAAATATGAACTGAAATTAAAATGCAAAACTAAAAACAAATTCAAAATATTAAACAAAAACAATAATATCTGAGTGGTACTAAAATGATGTCTCACATTGTACATCTGCAAAATGTGTGTGAAAAAAAAAAAAATCCATTCTGTATTATATTTCCTATTGCTGAGTGTTTTGTGTGTGTGTGTGATCTACAGGAAGTACTGGCTCAGTAAGGTGGGCAGCCCCAGCTCTCGAATCGACCGCACTCAGTTCACCAACGAGAAACCAATCACTAAACTGGAGATTCATGGATTTGGCACTCGCTACTGAAACCCAGCCAGACCCGTCACATCCACACAAATACTGGGTAGATAGTTCACAAGAACACTTTAGAAGAAAAACATTATTATTTGTTGGAATAGAATCTGTTAGAAATCATTCCAGTATGCTGATTCACTGCTCAGAAAACATTTCTGATTATTATCAAAAAGAAATGAATACTTAAATTCATCAAGCTTGCATGAGATTGTTACAGAATCAAAGCAAAAGTGGCGTTTATAATGTTACAAAGAATTCTGTTTGAAATAAACTTTCTGTTCATCAAAGAATCCCCCAAAATTAAATGCATCACGGTTTCCACAAAGCCATAGTGTTTTCCACTCTGATAATAATCAGAACTGTTTCTCAAGCAGTGAATCAGCATATGAGAGGGATTTCTGAAGATCATGTGACACTGAAGACACTTTTACAGTTATTTACATAGAAATCAGTTATTCTAAAACATTTAATAAACCTCTGTTCAAACACTGAAGCCATTGTTTTATTGCAAATTCTATATTTTGACTGGTAACTCAGCGAGTATGGCTGTAGTATGAATATTAAGGCGTCCTTTGATCCTCTTTCAGGAGATGTTCACTTTACGCATAATTGACCAATCACAGCCTGCGTCACACTCATCACAGTTCTGTTTCCATGGAAGACCTGGCCACCCTCACAGAGCTCTGTTAAGGTGGCGTCTGCATCATCCATCGGCGCGTTTGATTTTTGTGCAGCATCAGCATCTGCGTGCATTAAAACTGCATTCGGAATGATTATTTAATAGCAGTGTCTTTAGAAATGAGCTCAAATCTCTCAGACTGTCCGTGTTGACCCAGAGACACACATACAGCGTCCCCCGGGGTGTCCTTTTTCTCCCGGCATGCATCATTTCAGCAAATCTGCATGTGCTCCGCTTCGGGAGGCTGGAATCCTCTTAGCTGACAGTTGCAAGATTAGATCAGAGGCTTATGGAGGGTTAGTGTGTCTCTGAATAGACGGACGGCTTTCGGACTGAACCGGGAACAGTTTGCTGTGAGTCTTTGCTCTGTAAAGAGAGCAGGGGAAGCTGATCTGGAGTCAGTATCAAATCACTGTATCTGTTATAGATAAAGAGCCCAGATCCGGGCCTCTGATGGAATGCGACGGACTCTTTGTTTGGGATCCGTCTCTGTGTTTCCCGCAGCCTAAATGAGGCGGCAGAGACACTTTCACAAGGACTGATAAGACTTAAAGGAATAGTTCGGTTGAACATGATGATTAGCTGAAAATGTGCTCACCCTTGGGTTTGCTTCTTCATCAGATTTAGAGAAATGAAGCATTGCATCAGTGTCTCAGCAGTGGATGTGAATGGGTGCCGTCAGAAGGAGAGCTGATAAAAACATCACAATGATCCATCAGCTAAAGTCTTGTGAAGCCAAAAGCCAAAACAAATCCATCATTAAGACATTTCTAACTAAAATACAAGTCTATAATACGTCCATAATAAAGCTTCCTCCAGTAAAAAAGTCCAGCTCTATCTTTTGTCTCTCACATCAAAATCTAGCCACGTATTTGTTATATTAGCTGTTTTGTGCTTGATCTGTGCAGATTTCTCTTCTGATTCAGACCAGACCGCCTTTTCACTGAAAGAAAAAGTTATTATCAGCTTTCATTCTGACGGCACCTATTCACATCCATTGCTGAGCATGTGATGCAGTGCTGTATTTCTCTCAATCTGATGAAAAAACAAACTCATCTACATCTCGTATGGCCTGGCAGTGAATAATGTTTCAGCAACTTTTCCTTTTAAGTGGCACTAAAAGTATCTGAAAGTCATCTTGATGTTGGATGTGATGGTCACTGGACTGCTGTAATGGACTCAGGGTTCGATTGATTGGATCAGGATTTCCTGATGGTCCTGGTCTGTAAGCGTGATTATCTGAGGTCTTTTAACATATTTAAACTTAACCTGCTAAACATTTAATCTGACTTTCTGAAGAAAATCCCCCGATTGCTTTTATGTTGTGTATCTCTCTCTCTATATATATATAATTACATACATACATATAGTCATTTTAGTCATGGATAAATGTGCCTGTGTTTTTGTTTCTATTTATGAGTCTATTTAATGAGTGTTTAACCACATTACGTGTCAGATTGAAGCAGGGAGCAATAACAGACAGGAAGCAGTGAAAGAACACAGGAAACCGGTTTGTTTTCAGTTTTCCACTAACAGTTTTTTTTCTTGGTATAGTGGAAAACTTGTGATTTCTGGAGCACACATGTTCTCACTGCAGGTCTGGTAACTGTAAAAACACACTGTGATGACATTATTTCAAAAGTTGTATTTTTAATTAAATATTTTTGGATGCATTAAATTGACTATAAAGACATTTATAATGTTGCAGTAGATTTCTATTTAAAATAAATAGTTTTTTCAACTTTCTATTCATCAGTGAATCCTTAAAAATAAAATGCATAATGATTTTTGCAAAAATATTGGGCAGCACAGCCAGAAATGTCAATATAGAAATGTTCTCGAGCAGTAAATCATATATTAGAAGGATTTCTGAAGATCATGTGACACTGAAGACTGGAGTAATGATGCTGAAAATTCAGGTTTAATCACAGAAATAAATTGCTTTTTTTTTAATAAATTCACATAGCAATCAGTTATTATAAATTCTAATAATATTTCATTTTTTAATTAAATAAATGCAACATTTATTCAAAGCAACCTATGTTTTTTAGAAAGCATAATGCAAAACATTTATAAACAACCATGACATGCAATGTTACTTTTATGTTACCAAGCAGTTCACCACAGACTTTATCTCTTATATGAATAGATTATATAATCTTGAGTTGTTTTCTTAATGCATGCTTGTGTTTTATAGTAGCAGCTCTGTTGAGTGGGTGTCAGATTTCGTATCGTCACTGTTGCATGGCAACCTTTAAAAAGCCAAGCTTCACCAACAGCACTGAAGCCTCTTCATTCGCTATTCAATGGAAAAGCAAAAGTACCATTATGCTGAAATATGTCTGCCTCGAAAAAAGAAGGTTTGGGAGTCTTTCCAGTGAGTATTTGTTCAAGTGTGCCCTGCTTTCCTCAAGAATCTAATTACAGACCCACAGTTTGGCGTATTTAACCGTCTCTATCTTCTGTATCTGCAGTTCAAACACCTTCAGGATCTTTGATGAGACGTTGCCGGAGCGTCTCGACCCGGTCTGGGTCTATCAGAACCATAAAAATCCTGCAAGACACCCACGAGAGTCTGAGACCCGCAACGTCCCACATCCTCACAACGCCAGATTCATCAGGACTAATGTCAGGTTCCTTAATGAGCCCATCGCTCACATGAAGACGAGACACACTGACACAGAACAGGTGCTAATGCTATTAATATAAGCATATTAATGGGAAATATTAAGATTAGGGGAGATCAGGGAAAGCTGAGAGTACAGCTATACCAAATAAATTAAGTTATCTTTGGCCAAAATAATTATTTCATATTTAATGTAAAGTTGTATGTAAGGTATTTTATTGAAGTTTTTAAACTTTATAATTATTTACATTTAGTTAAAATGACAATAGTTACAGGGAACTAAGAGTGGCCCTATTTTTCCTTCAATTTAACATTTCAAATATAAAAATAACACATATACTTGATATAAATATATACTCAAATGATAAATCACTTTTTAAATGGATAATTTAACAAACATTTTAAACTGTTTAATTCATGATTTCAAACCTAGTTAAATAAAAGAATACATTAATAAATCACTTTTAAATTAAAAAGTTTGAAATATGTCTGTTTAAATGTAATGGGTTTTTTATGTATTTAATTTATATAAAACCTTGATTTACCTGCATTATGATATTTAAATTAACATTAATCATGTAAATGTATTACATGTTATTACATTTAATAATAAATTAATTCAGTTATTACTATAATTACATTTTATAAATGAATTTTGATTGTATTTTTGCATTAAATGTAAATTATTCAATATAAAATTGTATATGTAATTTTAATTATTTTTTAGTTAATTGAGGTGTTAAGTGGTATCTTGATTTTTTTTGTTCTCAAGACTATATATAATTCTATAAAAATATGTTTATGTGAATTAAAATTTCTGTATGAAAATGTAATTTAACAAGTGTTAATAACAGGAGATTTGACTGGATCATATACTGAACTATGGTGACTTTACACTGTGTATACTGTACATACACTTCTATTATTATTATCACATAAACTGCTCATTTTGTGTCTTTTGCTAGTTAAACTGGTGGTCAAACAGTCCTGAAGAAGAGGAACCCATGAAAGCCAGCTCTCAGAGAAGTGATTTCCTGCCGGTCAGAGAGCGAGAGAGCAGCAGAATCAGTGTGTTTGTGTGTGTATTGGCT
Source organism: Enteromius unitaeniatus (assembly GCA_032359435.1). Lineage (NCBI taxonomy): Eukaryota > Metazoa > Chordata > Actinopteri > Cypriniformes > Cyprinidae > Enteromius > Enteromius unitaeniatus. The sequence continues at coordinate 16,992,747 of JAUMHI010000052.1, read as the reverse complement.
GATCTATATGATATGACATCATCTTGTTTTAGAATGAAACATGGCTTTTTAATTGTTTGCAGTTTCCGTGAACAATCAGAGGAGCTCCAGGATTTTAGATGTGAATGATTAGTGAAGATTACATGATCAGCCCTCCTAAAAAAGGTGAGACTTTTTTTTTTTTGTTAAAATATCAAAAATCACCAGTCATCATTTACTTACCCTCATGTTTCTGTCTGCTGTAAAACACCCAAACATAATGACTGAAGAATATCTCTTTTTTTATCTAATGAAAACCCATAACCATAACCAACATGTGCTTAAATAAAGTGATTGTGAGGAACACATAATTATGGTTTATGATATATTACTTTTTTGGCCATTGAAATAAGTAACGTAAGTTAAAGAATTAACTTTTATTAAGAATTAAGAATTAACTAAGATTTAAGACTAAATCTTAAATGAAAATAAGAAATGATGCCTTGGTAACTAACTAAAAATAAATACTTAAACTACTAAACTTACAAATAAATAAAAAAAAACGGAAATGAATTAAAATCAATATAAATATTGAAAAATTAATACAATTTGAAAACTAAACTAAATACAATTAGTAAAGTATATTTTATATTTTTATTTATATTGACCAATAAAAACATGCCAGTGTAGTTATTGGTAACTAAAACTACAAAAAATTATTATTACAAAATATTTGAAATAAAGTAAAATATATATATATATATATATTAGAAAAAAGCTTTCGTGAAAATGAGAAATGATGCCTATTACTAAATCTACCTGAAAACACCAAAAGAAAAAGAAAAAAACAGAATAAAAAGGCTAAATTGAAATATTAAAAATACTAATACAATGGCAAAAAAACTTTAAATGTTGATTTAAATGAAAATGTTAAACTAAAATTTAATAATAAAAGCTAATTCAAAACGTAAATATATATATTTATACTATTATAGCATATAAATAATAATAAAACAGTATAAAATAGTAATAGCTCGTGTCTGAAAAGTGCAGATATGAATGATAAGACAAAGGTTTTTGTACGTTATATCTAACAGTAACATTGTTTCACTTTTAGAGGAGCAGTCTGTAAAAAGGATTGTGGGATATGTCAACATTCTGTTCATTGTTTGTATTGTGTTGTACATCGTTTACTCGTGCGGTTAGTTTTCCATGTCTTTCAGGTTTATTCATGTCTTCAATAAAGAAAAAGCTGAAAGCAAACATGCTTCTCCGGACCATTTATCTATTGATTTTGTCAGATGTCGTAGATGCATAAATCAGCTTCCAAAACCCCTTCAGAAAGTGACAGTACTGTTAAAGTTATTCAGGCTTCGCTTTAGCTGTAGTGTTTTACAGCTAACATACTCTCACAAATGAATGCCACTGATATGTGAAATGACTCCATGCTGTAAAGGAATGAATCATTTCAGTGAACGGTCCGTCAAGACGCTTCATCTGCTGACTTTCACAGATCTACACCCC
>JAUMHI010000052.1:16960947-16991165 GCA_032359435.1 Enteromius unitaeniatus | reverse complement strand
GCTGTAAAGGAATGAATCATTTCAGTGAACGGTCCGTCAAGACGCTTCATCTGCTGACTTTCACAGATCTACACCCCTTTTTTCTCTGCTGACTCCTGGCTGGCCTTGAACTTGAAGTCGAAGCGTTTGCTACAGCTGTGTTCATTCCTCAACTCACATGTGCATTGAACATTTGCTGAAAATATACTCACCCTCGGGTCATCCGAGATGTAGATGAGGAGAAATGAAGCATTGCATCAGCAATGCATGTGAATGGGTGCCGTCAGAATGAGAGCTGATAAAAACACCACAATAATCCACAGCACTCCAGTCCAGCAAGAAATGTCTAGAGAAGCCAGAAGCCAAATCTGCACAGCTCAAGCACTTTTTACAAGCCTAAATAACTCTAAAAAAAAAAAGCAAAAATAAAAGAAATGTATTTGGCTAGAGTTTGATGTGAGAGACAACAGGAGATAGACTATTTTTATTTTAAAAAGGACTTTTAAAAAGGACTTGTTCTTTTGTCTTCTCAATACATTATCTGATAGACTGGGTTGGTGTGTATTATTATGATGTTTTTTTCAACTCTCATTCTGACGGCACCCATTCACTGCAGAGCATCCAATGCTGAGACACTGATAAAATGCTACATTTCTCCAAATCTGATGAAGAAACAAACTCTTCTACATCTTGAATGAACTCAGAGTGAGTGCGTTTTAACCTTTGGCTGAACTATTTCTTTAAATAAGGAGTTTGGATCTCATTTTTGGTCTAAACCCTAGTGAATGTGGCACTGCAGTATTATTTGGTACACCGTTGCTTTAAACCTTTCCCCCTCTCTCTCAGCATCACAGAGGGTTCGTGTGGAGAGGCGGGGGGCGACGGGGCCTGGCACATTCCAGAGCACAGAGGGGTTGCGTTCGCCCTCGGCAGGGACGGCAGACCTGTTGAACTGCTCTCAGCTGGCCTCGCTCTCAGCTCAACAGATGTGGGAGAGAACAGAGGCCCGCCCCAGCAGAGAGACCCCAGAGACCTGCGTTCCCAGAGATGGAGTGAAATCCATTTTGTTCGGCTGGGACAGCAATCTCAACTCATAAGAACATGTCTAGATCATATTTCACCTCAAAATCTAAAGAAAAAATCTTTTTTGTGAAGCATCCATAGCATACCCCGAATTCTCTTTGCAGTTATGAAAACATAATTGATTTAAATATATATATATATATAGTAGATATAATTGATATATTATAGATAGATAGATTTCAGTTTTAATAATTTTGTTGTGATTTTCTCATTTAACCTAATTACATACATATATATATAAATATATATATGTATATTAAATTAGCTTTAATTTTGATCTTTTCAGTTTCCATTCTGTAATTATATTGTTTTTTATTTTAGTTTTTTTAAATTATATTTAGCTTTGTTATTTTTAGTTTGAGTCATTTTTGTTGTGATTTTCTGATTTTATTCATTTTAGTACTTAAAAGTAAGCCTTTTCTTTTAGATATTTATACATTTCTCATTTTAGTTTCATTTCTTTAGGTTTAGTTCAGTTAAGGTGAATTTTTTCATCTAAGATTTATATTTGATACATTTTTTATAGTAGTACAAATTATTTATATGCATATGTTTGATGGTAGTTTATTGCAGTAATTACAGAATAACAGCAATATAAGGAAAATATGATCACATTGCAAACAATCTTGATGGTTCTACAAAGAGCCTTCATTTTTGTTATGGTAAAAATGATTTCTTTGTGTGGTGAAATATGACCCGGACAGCCATTAACTGAGATGCATCCAGACTAACTGTCCCTGTTTTGGTGCAAACACATTCTTTAATCCAGCAGTAAAGTGTCTCATGTGTCCCGTCGCTCACAGCTGCCTTTCCTTTAGGGTTGGATCATGTCATTTTTGTATCTCCAGTCGTTGAATCTGTAGCTAAAATGTTCTGTTGAACCAAAAAAAACGAATCATTTAAAGAATTAAAGTAGTATGAATCAATGAAATCTCAGCTAATTACTGAAACATACAATATAATCCATAACCAGGATGACATGGACACAAAACAAGAAATGAAAAGAGTTGCTGTGGATGAGCTTGTTGTCTTTGTTGGTTGGACAGACAATTTCCAGACCCACCCAAGAGGAAGTCCATTCCAGTCCTTTATGTATGAAAGGCCTTCTCTTTGAATTATGAATGTGGCTGAAGTCATGTGTATAACACTGCAAGCTCTTCATCTGATTGGAGAAGAAACATGTGCTAGTGTAAATACTTAATGAAAGTGGTCTGACTGACCACTTTATTGACAATACAGTATATGCTTTACAGTTACAAGGTTTATGATTTGATTCAGGAGGATCCCAAAAAATTAAAAACAACTGCATTTAAAATCAGCCAGCATCTGCCCCCAAAATAATTTTAGGCTGGAGAAACCGGTTTAGATTTTAAAGTGCACCATATTTCAATATTACTAAAGCACAGACTCATAAGTATAACACATGTCTGGCCTAAACGCTGTATATCCAACAGCTCACAGTGAGTCAGTGGTTCTTTTGAGTCGACTCATCTGCTCTGATTCACAAAGCTTTTGCAAACAAATCTTTGGACGGAATGTGAGGCAAGTAAGAAACATAATGCATGACACAATCTTGGTATTTATTTTATATGGCTTAAAACATCATTATAAACTATTTCTATGTAACAATATCAAAAGTAGGCCTTGTACATGCAGAGTATTCAAAAAATGTGTTTTTGAACTGACTTCTCATCGGACATGAACAATTTGACATCTACTTTTCCGTTTGTTAACTATCGAAGTAAATAACCCATAATGAAATTGATCCACAACACTATGACGAACGCCGCAATTTCAAACAAAAAGAAAGGTCGACATCATATGAAGAATCGAATCATTGACTCGGTTTATACACTCGAGCGAATCGATTCGCTGAACTAACCTGGTGAAAGTAGCTATTTCAAAACAAAACCGCGATTACACTGAGTTCACTCATCTGAACGCAAAAAAATAAATAATGAGTCACGCATCTGAACGCAAGAAAAGAATAATGAGTCGGTACAACCGAGTGAATCGTTTAGTTAAAATGAATCAAACACAAAGAAGCGCAGATAACACTTCAGATTGCAATGTCCATATCCATCCTGAATTCTGTGTTTTAATCATTTTCAATTCTATTTAGGGCAGATAGGAAGGATAGTGTGCACACCACTTCATTCACGCCTCTGAACACAAGAAATAAATCAGTGAGTCGGTTCACGCAAACCAAAACGAATCAAAAGCTCCCCGGTACTATGACAAAGGCCGTGCAGATTCCCCGCCCCTGCCTCGGTGCAGCAGCTGACGGGGAGGGAGGCAGTGCGCATCGGTCACTCCCAGCGCAGTGTGTCCAGCCTCTCTCTCGCTCGCTGCGCGCTGCGGACTCCAAAGGCGGTGAAGTTTATCACGTATTCTTTTATCGGTAAGTACAAACAAACCTTTTATTCCGTCCCCAGTTGTTTCATTAAAAACGCACAGCTCGAAATGCGTTCGCTGGGATGCGTTTGCCGCAATAATATCAGTGATTTCCACGTAAATACGTGGGTGGTGATGGAGTCCAAATGAGAGGAGTTTGCGTCAATGATATAAATCCAGGTGTATTGCACGCTGATCCAGATTTAGAGGCCTTCATGCATTGAAATAATTGTTATATACTGCGCATGCTATACACAAAGGAAGAGGTTTGATGGGATCATAGACGTGCGCTCTGGAATAACGGTACAGGAGAATATGGATGCAAACAGGCGTGGTCAGATCCCGAAGCTGGAGTTTTGCCTTATTCAAAGCGCAGACGTGCATTTGCATAAGCAGAGGTTACTGTAACCAGTAATCTTGCTGTATGGATGCGATGTAGCAGTTTGTGACGCGGTCGCGTAATGATATAAATGTTACTTTCAGTGACCTGAAATGGATGTTGATCCGGTGCCCATCATCTCACTGCGGTACTCCAAAGAGAAATCACCATTTCACACGTTACAGAGCCGCAGCGGGTCACCAACATCCTTCAATCGCTCCGGCAGGGTTGTGCTTTCACACTTCGGGCGTCGCGTCTCTTTGCGAATGGTAATCGGGTGCAATTCGTACCCTACAGCACGTTTCCTGCAGTTGTGGATTTCAATTGTGGTAAATCGTTGTTTTATGAGGACGCAGGGAGTGTTTGTTTGTCACGCTGCAGCACTAATGCGGCCTTTGCGTGCATATTCCGGGCAAGTGCGCGGAAAAACATTGCGCTTTTACGCGGTTACGCAGTCGCCACATTAGCGCCTAATGGAAACCATGAGACCAGGACAGCAAAACAGACATGATGTCACGCATGTAACGCATCGCGAGTGTTTGTGATGTCATAATCCCACGCGCATGACGCGTACCATTGGAATGCAGTACTACTGTAGCTGTGCAGCTGTTCTTTAATAACAAGCACGTATGCGTTGTTGCATGACCTCACTGCATTGCAGACTCAACAAGTGGCATCCAGTTGTCATATAAGCATGGCTATTTTGCAACCTAATCCAATTGTACACTCGAAAACGTTGAAAGGCACAGAAAATTGATTGCATTCAATTGAGACTCTCACATTGACTTTCACATGCTGTTTGCATTTATGCATTTAGCTGATGCAATTTGTCAAAGAGCCAAGAACATTCATCAGTTTTATTAAGGGTGCAAGCTGTAGAATAGGATCATTTAAGCATATATATATATATAGCCTATATTATGAAGGGGTATGCTATTGGAAACACAGCCTGAATGCCCTGCCGAGTGCCACGCAGTCCCCATAGTGATTCTGTCTCTCCAAGCAACGTTCACCAGAGATGGTGAGGAGTGCATTGTGTGCTCTGACAGCAGGATAGTTCATTGGTTTAATGGCGGGAGGGGATTTAGAGGTGCTAAAGAAGACCTGAAACTTGCTAATTCACTGGAATTTAAAGCAGCTCCAGATGGTTTTGTTGGACACCCTGGAGTGACGCTGCTCACATATTCCATTTGTTTTTTAGATTAGAGCCACACCTACTATATATCATGACCACGTTTAGTCTCTGGGTTGCACCTAGATCTCAAATCTTAGCTGTTTTTATGCATGTGCACTATTAAAAAGGAAGGTTTCATGAGGGGTTTTAAAGTAATGTCATGCAAGAACTCATTTCTTCTCATAATGCTAATAAACAACCATTATTGGAAGTTATTCTAGAATGGCTACATCATAAAATGAGCATGCATTTCTTTTAATAACCTTTTGTCTTTGGATGCATAAAATCATTGGTGTGAATGAGATCTGGTGGGAAACTATTTCTCACTGCAGTCTGGGAGCTCATGAAGCATTCTTCACATTGGTGTGATATGGCCTTTCATTTGATGCTTCACTCAGCACCGTGTTGCTTTTTGCTCTTTGGAAGACAGATTTCTTTTTCATTTCTTCTCTAATTAATGTTTACCCCTTCCCATTTATAGTTTTAATCAAGATTTGGCAAGTGATTGAGTTGGTTTTATTAGGAAAAGCTTTGGTTCTGGTTGGGCTCTTGGCAGGTTTTCCGAGTGTAGTGGCATTTAAGAGCTTGGCACAGAAAATGCATTCGTTTTTTTTTCTTTTCCTCTTGATGCATCAGCTTTATGCACAGACCTATTTGCTCAAGAAGATGTCCTAGGCTTGCTTTACAACTATAGCATTGCAGTATGGCCTTGAACAAGCTCCAAACAAACGCAGGTGCTTTGGATCTTTTCTGAAATGTGTTAAACCGCAATTCATAATGCAACACAAATATGCATTGCAAAGAGCGTTGTTGTAGGCGTATTCCTCTGCAGTCGGTTTTCTTGGCTAGTTTTCTCTCAGCATGGCACAGCAACAGCTATTAGTTTAGAATAAACTGTTAAAATAGAACTGTCGACACGTTTATAGTTACCTACTTGAGTTCTGAAGGTTTATACTGCTACAACAATGCAGGAATGCGTGTTAAAGGAACAGTTCACCCAAAAAGGGACGTTTGTTGAGTGTTTTATCACCCTCAGGCCTCTTCAGATTAGGATGTGTTTTTTTTTTTTTCATCAGATTTGGAGAAATGTTGCATTGCATCAGAGTTTCGCTAATGGATGCTCTGCAGTGAATGGGTGCCGTCAGAATGAGAGCTGATAAAAACATCACAATAATCCGCGCACTCCAGTCCAACAGTTAATGTCTTGTGAAGCTAAAAGCTGTGTATTTGTAAGAAACAAATCCATTATTAAGACATGCAGCTTTTGTCTTTTCAAGACATTAACTGATGGACTGGAGTGCTGCCGATTATTGTGATGTTTTTATTAGCTCTCATTCTGACGGCACCCATTCACATCCATTATTGAGACACTGATGCAATGCTGCATTTCTCTAAATCTGATGAGGAAACAAACTCATCTACATCTTGGAGGGCCTGAAAGTGATTTAATTTTAATTTCTTTTCCTTCACCATTTGCATGAACGTTAATTTTTCTGGACTGTTTGAGTAATGAAACCCATAGTCGCTTCCCACGAAACTGGTTTAAATAGGCTCCAACTTATTTTGGTGCACTGAAGTTTGATTGATTAGTATCAGTGCGATCCTATCATTAAACGTGTTTGTATGTTCCTGCATGAATCAAATCCCGAGCTCTTTTCCTGCACTTCACTGAATCACTCAGCCAAAATAAGCAATAGAGTTCACAGACTCTCCTGTCGATATTTCCATCATGTGAATGGCTTTCAGTGCGCCTGTCCAATAACAACATCACAGTTTCCCTGACACTTCCCAACAAAATGGACTCAAGAGCAGCGAAGCGTGCAGCGACACAGTATCCCATGGCTTTTTTCATAAAGGGATACCTGTTGTACGGCGAGGGCACAGACCGTGTTACAGTAGGACAGGTGGTGGGGTTCGATGTTTTCCGCCAGGGACGTTCTGTGTGTTAAAGAGGGGAGGAGCGCTCGAGGCTGGGGACCAGCTGTCATGACGGTGGACAACAGGTGAGGGACACATGGTCCCTATGGGTGGCCCCTAGAAAGAGAGCACCGTTTGTGTTAGGACTGGGGTGATAAAACTGGAACACATTATATTCTACTATATATTTAATAAAAACAAATTAAACCTTTTTAAAATAGATTTTAGATTTTGCTCCTTTCTTTTTATTAATCAGAATTGTTGCAAAATAAATCAAAATGTTTGTTAACAATGTAAAAAGTAAAACGTAAAGTAAAATAATTAGAAATAATCAAAGCATGCTAAAAATTACTCATTTAAAAAAAGTAATGTGTATATATAGTAACTTTCTCTAAAGTGCGAGCTAGTTTTTAAATTTCATGTTGAAACTACAATATAGCGACTGTTTTTTTTTCAGAAAAAATGTTTCTACGCATCAGTTACTGACTGGATGGTGAAATGTGGGCGTGGCACTTAAAATTGGAGGCGGGTCTAAATGCAAGCTTTAAGGGGCGGGGTTTAAACTCGGCAAATAACTGTAAAAGTGTCTCATTTTACAAAAATCCAATTTGATTGAACGTTGCGAGGCCAAATCCACAACATGCATTTAGAAAACAGATCATTCTGGACGAGCCTGAAACACTCCCTCCATGTCGTCTCTGTGTTTCTACAGCTGCCGCTCCTCGGGCTGCCTGGAATTTAATTTACGCTCTTATTTTTGGGTCTGAGAGCGTCTAACCTAATGGAGGCAGAGAAACTGAAAGCCATTTGTCTGCCTGGTTGCTTTGATACTAACCGCTTTGAGCCCCTTTGCGACCTCAAAGGAAGCAAAACTAATTGCAACGTCCCGTTGTGTCTCACAGTCCATGTATTTCAGATCGAACATCATTTTTTGGAAGTGTTTTGTAGTTTTAAACACGCCCTGCACAGTTAGAAGAAGGTGTGTGTCAGAACATTCTGTACAGGCTTAGATCACGTCTTTATTTAGGATCATTTTCTGTAATACTCTCTTTAATGATTATATCATGCTTAAACCAGATATCCACGGCTCTAACAAATCAAGAACAGCAGTTGCATCAGATCAGTGGAGCACATAAAAGCCTGTGTGAGTGTATGTGTTGGTGTGGGTCTCGGGCGATGGAGCAAACAGATTGAATTAGAGGAAATGAGGAAAGTCCTGAGGGACTGGGTGAGGTCTGCAGCGCTGGACGTCTCCTCTGTTCTCCTGCTTTCTGCTCCTCCTCTCCTCTCCCGGTCATTTGATCCCTTCGCTCTCTGCGTTGCAGGATCATGAGATGATTAGAGAAGTATGAAGCATCTCCATCTCCAAGCTTTTAGAAGCCATTAGAAGGAGCCTCTTGAAAGTACTTCTTCAGCGGGGAAAAAAAGAAAAATTCATTAAGAACTATGCTTTAAATATTTTATTTTATATTTACCATGTTATAGCATTCTATATATATATATATAAATTTGCTGACACAGTAAAAGTATATACAATTAATGACTTGGATTTTGGAGAAGATGTTTGCTCAGAGAAAGAACATTTTTTAATTATTATTAATTTTCATCTTTGTATTTTTTCCTGTGGGTGTTTGCATTAATCTGGAAAAAATATTTAAAAAGTAATGTTTAAATTTCCGATTTTCAATAGTGCTGAAAAAAGTTTTTGTTTACATAATTTGTTTGTGTACTGCATATTTTTATTTTGTACATATAATCACACTTATGCATGTATATATTTAAGAAAAATATGTTATGTTCATATATTAAATATATTTATATATAATATAAATTATAAAAATAGAAATAAATATATTTTCCAAAAACATTTTGTATGTGTGTGTCCCTATATATATATATATATACATACATACACATAATAAATATGCACAGCACAGTCATATATATATATTAGGTAAAAACTAAATATTTTGGATGTGATTAATCACAATTAATTATTGCTCAGTATACATTTTCAGAAAAACAAAAAGATAACAATATTAAATATTTTGAATAAAAAAAAAAAATTATATAAATTTTAAATAAAAAATAACTTAAAAACAAATGACATTGTGCACAACTTTATTTATTGGCTATATATTGATATTGGGTACAGTAAACAACACAAGCTGCTGGCGAATACAAATACATGAAAGACACAATGTTGTGTAATTTGTGAATGAGTCAACTGGTCTGTATTTGAATCCCTCAGCAATGAAAAACAGGAAGAAATGGACAAATTCATCAGTCAACCAGAGCTGGAATGAACTAAAGATTTTCGTGAACGTTAATCATCAAGCCCACTGTGAAACACGCCTGTTTCCTGTAGATTCAGCTTTCGCTGATTTGTCTCTGGCAGTTTCCAGCTGCACAGTTCAGGCCCAGCGTCCAGTTATTGATCCGGCCTCACGTTCAAGCTCAAGGTTGAGCAGCTGTGCTGTTAGGGGTCACGACCCGACCTACACCTTAATCAAATCCCGATCCTGAGCCCGGAGCTCCTGAGGGATAAAGCGGAGCTGGAGAGAAGAGGGTGAGACTTCAGTACAGCGTGTCCCTGATTTAGCCACGGCCGTGCCGTAATCCATATGGCATAGAGCTGTCGCTCAGGTCTGTGAAATAGGCCGGTCGATAGATACCAGTGAGTGTTTATATGCCAGGAACTCCTATGTTTGTATGTTATCTTGATGCTTTTAATTGCACCTTCAGCTCTTTGCCAAAGTGCCAAATGCAATTATTAATGCAGTAATGCAGCTGCTGAAAAGCTCGACAAGTGTACTTGATTCTAAAATACCTCATGTTGGATGTAACTGGCATCTTTGTGTTTTGCCGGTATCATTTTTACAGATATTAAGCACATACTTTCAAAAGGGAGTTTTCAAAGTGATGCCGTATAAGACAGATTTTTGTTTCCCATGAGAACTTTTTTTTGAACATTTTAAAGACATTGAGAACTCCATAGAGTAGCAATACAACTGTAGCACAAAAATAAAATTGTGTCTAATTAAATTAATTAATAAAACTTTAACAATCTTTATAAAATATAATCAAATTAAATATCACAATAAATTTATAGCAAAACGTTTTTTTGGTCAAATAAGATGCTTCACCACAGATCTGTACAAAGTTAAACATAGATGAAAAATAGATTTTCGTACGGTATCCTTAAATAAACAAACAAAATACAACAATGTACAATTTTTATAAAAAGTAGTTCATATAACATATATATATATATATATATATATATATATATATATATAATCTTTTTAATTTTTTTACAAGCTAATATATTTAATTCATCTTCACGTCAAAACGGACTTTTATTCTGTCGAGTTGTCTTAACGATCTTTCAGTTTCAAGGCGGTAGTTTTTCATCAAATGAACGTTTTAAAGTATATGAAATGATTCTCAGAGCTCCAGTAGAGATGAAGTTCATGTCCTCATTCACGTGAGTAACATCATGTGTTTTTGAGTTTGTGTAGGGTGCAAAACCTGCGGTTTATATTCAGTCCACATCGAGTACACATCGTTATTGACACAAATATATAACGATAACGATAAATGAATGAGTTTTTGTCGCTTTGTGAAGTCCATCTGTGTCCCTCAGAGGTTTATCACATAGAAACTGGTGATAAAAAGCAGACTGATCTCAGCTGTCCCAGGCCGCCTCACAGACACGTCATGTATTTGTGATTCCTCTCTCTTTCCTCTCCTCTCCGGGTTTCTCTCAGTTCTGGCTCAATCCCAGCACACATTGCGGCTCCTCCCTGGGCCTCCCTCTGCTGCTGAACCCGGCGCGTGATCGTGATCTCATGATGTTCCATTATATTTTAGATCATTTATTATATATGTAGTTCTTGTGTATATTTTAAAATATGATGTTTATAATAAACTTTACAAAACAAGAAAAAGTTGGCACACCACAGCTCCAAAAGTAGAAAAGATTTGTGTATGTTCTCACCACAGGTGACGTTTTAAGCTATTCAATTTTAAGAAAAAATTGAGAGAGAGGAAAAAAGTAAAATTAAGCAACTTGGATCAGTTGAGTTTTATTTTGTAATGAGATTTTGCCTTTTTTTTTTTTTTTTTTTTTTTTTTTAAGGAGAAATAAAAAATTATTTTAATTCTATCTAAACATGATCCCTTCCTTCCTGTGAGAAAATGCTATTATGTATTTATTATATATATATATATAAATAAGAAGTAATTGAGCTTTTGTATTTATTGATTAAAAACATCAAGACATCATAATTTGACCTATTAAATTATTTATATTTTTCATTTTAATTGTTTTATTTATTTTAAGTACTTCACACATTTGCCGTGCATTTTGTTGACTACCAGTGAAAGTGTAGCGCAATCAAATTAAATGAAATTAAATAGCAGCTGATATAAGAAATAAAAATCAGAAAGCTTCTGAAGCTCATCTTGTGAGTGGCGTGTTAACAGAAATGCAGCTGTTAGTAGTTCTTGTTGATTTGAATGAAGTGCTGTAGAATGCAGAGCAATTAAAGCAGGTTTCTGTCTGCCTCCGTTTAGAGGTTTTTATCCTTCAGAATGAGACGTGAAGGAACCGACAGCGCCGAGCATTAGACTGAGGCTTTCAAGGTCACGATGTTAATGTGTAATACACATTCTCTCCCTCTCTCTCTCTTTCCCTGCTGCTTTCCTCATTAATGCATCCTCTCTGTGGTCCAGCCTTTCAGTTGTATTTTCACAGATGAGTATGGCAGCAGAATTAGTTTGACCGTGAATGAGTTACAGGTGTTTATTCCAGCATGAATGACGTGAATGGACACCAAAGCAGTACTGTACTGTATCTTCACATCTGTCTGAGTCCAGGGCCTGGAAAACATGAGGTCATCTGAAACACTGGCCGCGCTCCATTGATCTCATGCTTTTCCCATAGTCCCCGTGCATGAGTGAAACAGGAAGTGCTTACAAGCGTGTGTCTCTGTACATTTAAGTTACAGTTAGAAAACCTGAATTAAAGATTTGTGTATGAATTGCATGTAAATGTCCATGCATTTGGGTTGTACAGTTTTACAATAAACTATTAAAATGATCGTGACAGTCATACAATTATGCACCCCCCCCCCAAAAAAAAAAAAAAAATCAATAATGAAAAAAAAATCTATTTCTTTTGTTTAAATAAAATTTGCTAAATTAATAAATTTTTTTATATATTTTAGAATAAAAAAAAACACATAAAACATATTTTAGTTACCAATATAATATTTTTTAAAAACTATATATATATATATATATATATATATATATAATTAATCTATAAATATTTTTATTATTTATAACTTTTTCAAATTTAAAAAAAAAATGTTTTCAAATTTTTATACTGTGTGAAATGAATGGGGAATTTTATATGTAACCCAAATACATAAATCACATATTCATACCTAAATAAGTTTCCTGTGCACATTATTGGGCTGTGTTTTGTGAAGGGATTTGTTTTCTTATCAAACTGTCCTGTAGTTGGTGTTTTAGTTGATGGCTGTGATTGGGGAGGGTTTCCAGAACATTCTCTATTGATTCTGCAGCCGGATCAGATGGCCAGGTCACGTTGTTCTAGAAATGTGAGAAACAAATCAATATGATTGAAAATCTTAATGTCATTTTACAGTCATTGTGGCGATTCATCCTTACCTGAAAATACTGCATCATCATCATCATTCGTCAGTGCAGAAGCTCTCTTGTCTGTTTACCGTTAAGTGTTTTATTGGCATGATGCAGCATTCATTCATTTTACTGAAGCATTTGCGTACAATGAGAGACTAATAGAAAATCCCAGGAAGCAACAGTGGAGTAAATGGATAATAACAATAAAATACGGTATCATTAGTACAAATGAAAAAAATAAAATCTATACTTAATTATGGAATACTTTGATATTTAATGTCATGATTATTATTTCTGATATAAAATTGTTTGTAATTATTTTAGTTTAATTAGTATTGTGATGTGTATGTAAAAAAATATTTTAGAATTAATGTCAAATATTATATATATATTTAAATTATATATAATATATATATATATATAATTATATAAAACAATATGCTACTTTTGTTCCTTTAGTTAAAATATGTATATTTAAAATATCTTTGATAAATTCTAAAACATTTTAACCAGTATAATAAATGTATCTACTTTTTATGAATAATTTAGATATTTAATTTTATTGTTAGTGTATACACAATTATTTTTTATGTAATATAGAACAAGTTATTGGTTGGCTTTGATGTCTGTTTAGTGTGTGTTTGCTGAAGCATGTGAGTGTAAATCCAGAGCTCCACACACAGCACACGTCCAAACGGCCTGCCAGAGCCCAGGGTGTGGTGAGACGGGACATGTAGAAGATTATATTGCAGGTTATGTAAGATTTATCAAGAGTCTAAATATGCTATCTTTTTATTTGGCCCTGACGTTTCCAAAACCATAGCATTAAATCAGTTTTGTAGGCGCTGTGGTGTTTTAACAGTGTCTCTGATTTAAACTACAGTAGCAATATATATATATATATATATAAGATTCCATTTGCATCTCCATTTAAAATGTTTTCAAAATTCACAATTAAATATTGTTTCTTGTTTTCACTTGGTAAAAACCAATGGAGAAAACATTTTTGATTTACTTTCATCGATAATCTAATACTATAAACAACAAAAAAATGCATGTTTGATAATTAATTTTTACGATTATTATTTTATAATATTGCTTCAATTTATAATTATAATAACAATATAAGTTTAGTTCGATTTTAAAAAAACAAATTATATAAATGTGCCTTTTTGGCATTTTTTTCTACAATATAGATCCCAAAAAATACATTTTATTTCATTTTAATTATTGTATAATATAATTTCTACTTTTTATTTCTACGTTTTGATAGATTAGTGATTTAATTAATGTTTTAAAAAATATTTAACATGTCTATAATTCATTATATTTTGTATAATGTGTTATACAGTTTCATAATTCAAAATGAGTAGTGGTTGACATTTTATTAATAATATTGATATTTTAATTAATATTATCATTTGGAGTTTCTATAATTTCTATGTCACGAGTGTGCACAGGGAAGGCACAGAGAGAGTAGGAGTTCTTTTCAAACATAAACATATTTAATCCAATTCAGAAGTTTAACACGAGAGCAGATTTACACACACCTAACTTAGACATTGACGGACCAGGACTGAAGGGCTGAAGGCAACTTATAAAGGGGAGACAATAACTGATAATAGACAAGACACACCTGACAAGAATAACTAATTAACAGAAACTAGGTCACTGGGAAAACAAAGAGCACATGGGGAAAGACAACAAACATAGCACATGTTACATTCTATTAATACCTTAATATGTAGTTAATAATAAAAAAAAAAAAATATATATATATATATATATATTTACATATTTCAGGACACTATGGGAAAAACGATGGTCCTTGTCAGGTTAAAAAAGCTGAAATATTGCTGTGCATCTGACTATAACTCGCAGATCTATGTGTTTATGTGTATTTCATCTAATCATCTGGCACTTCACTGTAAATGTTTAGACGTTTGCTGTTAATTGCTGGTTTCAGTGAAGGTGGAGATAGTGTTCATCTTATAACGTCTCTGGCCTCAGTGAAAGTGAGTTTGGTTAAGAATTCGGCCATCTGCTTTTAAAAGCAGTCACTATGAGTCTAGAAGGTTTGGAGATCAACTTTTAGAGATGTGATGTTAAAGAAATCTTTGGTTTGTTGTCTATTAGAATAATCAAAGGAGTCTAAAATACCAGCATAACTCCATGCAGCTGGATATTGTATTTCTGCTTAGTATAGACAATGTTATGTGTCTATGAAGAAAAATGCTTTTTACCAACAAAATAGTGTAATATATGACATATTGATCTGTTAAGAGCTGATTTTGTCAGGGATTTGGTTACAGTAGCATGTATTGATTTGAAAGGCTGTAACATTCCTGCCCTGAAGATCTGTTTGTTAGTATCTGGTCTCTTGGATCTGGTTTATCTGAGGTTCAGAGAGAGCTGGATATTCCCACACTCACAGGGTCAGAGCTCTTATACACACCTGGAGAGACTCACAAAGCCCTCAATCAAGGGGAAGAAAGAAGTATGCTTTATTTGTACATTAGTTCACCTCAAAATGAAATAATTGACTCATTTTAAAGTCGTTCCAAACCTGTATGAATGTCTTTGTTCTGCTGAACACAAAGGAAGACATTTAAAAAAAAGTTTGTAACCAGACTGTTTTGGTCACCATTGACTTCCATAGGATTTTTTTCCCTACTATGGAAGTCAATGGTGACCAAAACAGCCTGGTTACAAACTTAATATAAAAAATATCTTTCTTTGTGTTTCATACAGGTTTGAAATGACTCGAGGGTGAGTAATGACTGAATTAATATTTTTGGGTGAACTATTCCTGTAATACTACCTAATTCATATTGATCCCAAGCAAAGCAACAAAAAAGTGCTTATTTAAATAAGTTATTATAATGTAATATATACAAATAAATATTTTAAAAATGTCTTTTGTTTTTTTTATAAATGTGCAAAATATAAATGGGTATAAATAATTGCATAAATATAATTTATTTCTTTTCATTTTGGCATAAAAATAAATAAATGAACCATTTTATAATATATATATATATATACACACAATAATACAAAAAATAGTGCAATAAAATGTACATTTAAATAACATTTCAGAAATGAAGTCAAAATATGTGAATTTCGTAAATGCTATTTTGTTCTTAGATTTCATTTCTTCAATACAATTAATAAATTATACAAACACAACACCTGAATATTTATATTTAGGTGTATTTTTATTAATTTAATTTGATTTGCAAACTAGATTTTTGGCATGAAAATTACCGTAATAAAAAATAAATAATATATAATATAGTAACATTTCAGACAAAAGGCCATGCATTTAATTATTTTATTGCTATTTTTTTTTTTATAATGTCATCAAAAATCTATAATTTTTCAATGCAATTAACAAATAATGCAAATATATCTTTTTTTTTTTTTTCACTTTTAGTCTTTGCTTAGTTTGGCCTACGCATGTTCTTGAAGGGTTTTGGTAAGATTCACTCCGTCTCATCTCTGGGAGCAGAAGCTGGATTCATGGAGCTATTTTAGGTTTGCTGGGAAACCTTTGGTCTCTGGTTTAGATTGAAGTCACAATGAGCTCCTATTGTGTCCTGACGTTTGGTCCAGCAGACACTGTCCAGAGTCTATGGGCCTCAGGAAGTGATGTCATAATGGAGCTCATTCTCTGACTGGAGTGACATTCAGAGCTGATGGTGTCTCCAGAGATCTGACACAAGATCGCTGACACACCCAAACACCCTTGTTCATTTTTTAATGAGTGAATAAATGAATGTATCTATATATTTAATAATGTATTTTAATATTAATTATTAATATTATTAATTGTCCTTTAGTCCTTTAATTATTTATTTCTTTATTTATATTAATGTTATTCTTTAATTAATTATTTATTCTTATAGAATTATATTTTATTCATTCATGTTTTTTAATTATTTTTTATTTCTTTATTTTTTAATGAATTAATGTATTTTTGTTATGTGTTATCTGTATTTTTTATTTTTTTCATTTTATTTATTTATATATTTTTTGTAATTTATGAAATTATATTTATTATATATTATATTTATATGAATTAATGTAATTATTTGTTTTAGGTTATTTATTATTTCTATTATTATAATGAAATTATTCATCTCCTCATGTGGAAAATCATTTTCTTCTTGTTAGAGGTGGTCAATTTATTGAGATATAATTCTTACTGAGATCTCCGCAAACATCAGAGCTCCGTTTGAGACGTTGTTCAGATGTCTTAGTTGTCTGTTGGTTGTAATTGTTTAGTCTCTTTACTCTCTTGTAGGAAGAGTTGTGCTCTTGAAATCTCACTAGTGCTTTGTGCTTCCTGTGAGAGTCCAGAGTGAACTCTTCCTGTGCTCGTTAGCGTCTGGATCTGCTTAAATTGGCTGATTCAAGGTTCCTCCGCTTATCTCTCGGCCTGGATGGAGCGCGGGGGATTTCTTCCCTTTCTCCTGACGCCTCACATCTGTTAGTCATATATCATGCTAGCTGCATGCGTTTCACATGCTCGTCTCTAAACAGTACATAATAATAATAAGCTCTTTTGGCTCAATGCCTCTGTAAACTGAACTCTGGTGACACTGCAAGGGAATCTGTCCTGAAACTCAAGCAGGACCACATCTGATTTGTTGAGTATTTGAATTAAGATGATTTATGTTTTATTAGTTAAATGGACATGTCTTTATAGGAGAGTATGCATGTGAAAAGAATAACAAATGACTTTGTTAATTCTAGTATTTTTACTTATCGATAAAATTTGTAACATTTTATATACTTTTTAAATATATAGTAAAATTTCATTCATTAATTTATTCACTTTATAGCAAATTTCGTTCTAGATATTAACCGTAACAAAGGTTATATACATATATCAGTCATAAATCAAATCTATGAAATTATATTTTCCGCATTTGAATAATCCCAAAAACTATCCCCCAAAACATAAATAAATAAAATAAATAATAAATAAAATAAAAAGTTTGCGATTTCAAAAAATAACACTTTTAAAATAATTATTTAAATTATTAAAATAAAAAAATATTACAAAGTGACAATTTTAAATATCACAGATATTTTATTTGTATTTTTAAAATCATATTAAACATAAGAAAAATGATAATGGCATTAATTTCATATTTATAAAATAATTACAATAATTACAAAATTATTATTAATGAAAAAAATATTTTAAAGACAATTTTGATTGCTATGAAGATCTAAATATTAATAAAGAAATATATAATAAAAGAACATACTTTTTATTTGATAAAAATAGTTAATGGAAATAATGATGTAAACAATGTTAAAACAATGTTAAATTATTACATAATTATAAAACAATTACAATAATGACAAAATAATTATTCTAAAATAATATTTTTCTATAAAATAATAAATATAAAATAATATCTGGGGCATGCATATTTAAAAAGGCTTCTTTTTAATGCAATCTTGCAAATGATTATTTTGTAGCAAATTCTCTTGTGTTCAGATTCACTTCAGCTCAACCATGTCATCACATCATGCTAATGCACTAAACTGAGCTTTCCTCTGGATGTTTTCTGGTTGTTTAAATCTAGAGCTGTTTTCCCAGAACTGGTAAGAGTCCGGTCCATCACGTCAGTCATGGGAACTTACTAACCCTCTCCAAAGTGCCCAGCTTCCTCTTGATCTTCAGGGACGCGTCCTTGTTTTCCTCCAGCTGGCCTCCATAGGGAAAGACGAGGCCTGTACTTGTGTACTCTCACAAGAATATTACTCTGAGCCATGCCATAACGCTACAAACACTTGCTCAGGATTTAACTGTGTCTTTTTTAGCAGTTGGCGATGTTTTATGTTCCTCGTGTTGACGTCACACACTCGAGTGGATTGTGGTTTTGTACGTGTGTGTGTTAAGTGTTTTCTGACCGTTGAGGTAATGAGTTTGATCTGCTGCTTGTCTTCTTCACAGTTGGGCTTTGGTTTAAGTGCTCTAAAGAAATGTTCACGACTGTGCTTATGTTATGGGTTTATGGATGTCAAATTTCTTCTTGACCAGGTTGAGAAGTTAGACATTTACATTTATTTTATTTCATAAATGCATTTTTATAATATGTAAAGAATACTAAAGTTTATCAAGCCTGACTTATGTTTTGTTCATTTGCTTCTTATTTCCTTATTTATTTATTTATATAATTTAATGTAATATTTTAAAGTAAAAGTATTAATAAAATGTATATGCATAATACATAATTTGTAAAAAATTATTATAACTTTGTTATTATTTTTAGATTTTAATAGCATTGTTTTTAATATTTGTAACTTTGCATCACTTATATATATATATATATATATATATATTTTTTTTTTTTTAATAATTACAATGATTAAAACTATCTATTTTCAGAGAGATCATTTTCATTGCTATAAAGCTAAATAATAATAATAACAAATAAAAATGTAAATAAAGAAATAATCAAATTTTAACCATTTCGTTTTCCATCTGCCTTTTTGTAATTTTAATATAATTCAGTAATTTAAGCTTTAACCAAAAGTACTAGTGTGTGTGTGTGTGTGTGTGTGTATGCATGTATGTATGTTTTATTAGTATCATTTACATCCTAAATATAGATAGATAGATAGTGATATTAGAGTTGGAGTATGATCTAATAATAGTATGTTGTAGATGTCGCTGGTGTTAATCTGAACTGATGAGGTTTTGGTGTCATGATAACCTGTTGTGTTGTTCTGGCTGCTGATCAGACCCACTTTCTTCTGTTTGATAGCCAGAATCTTCTTTGCAGCACAGATACAGACCAGATGGAGCTTCATATTCGCTCTCGGCGCTTTCTGTTCTGCGTTTGCCGTGTTGTTACTTAGCAACCTTATCATCTACAGAAGAAACATAGCCTTAGTTTTTACTACAGTATGATCACTGAGATACTGCTATTGAGATACTGTTAGGATTTTCTGTTGATTTATACATGTATTTTCATTTATTTGATCAAAATGCAATGCAAGCTAATTGTTAAAATGAACGCAGGCTGTATTTGCTTAGTGTAGGCTTTTGAAAGGCGCTCTGATCATCCATCTGAACACACCCAGACTCTCACAGCTACAGAAACACAGATCTTTCAGCTTCACCAGCGCCAGGCTGCATGCCACACATAGCAGCACATAGTCCGTTTGACGAGCGTTCGGCTCCAGGAGCTTCTGTAGTGAGATGCTGCGGTGTGTGTGTGTGTGAGAGAGAGTGCTAGTGATGCAGTTATACAGTTAGCCCAAGGTTCAGTATACACTTCTGTTTTTTTAAACGCACTTTTCTGTTCAGTTCAGTTCGGTTCTGATTATTCTACAAAGATTATTTTTTGGTGTCTGGGGGGTGAAATCTGTGTGTGTGTGTGTGTGTGCTTATCAGGGGTGTGTGTGTGTGTGTGTGTGCATGGGCCTTATTGGGTGGAGTCTGTGTGTGTGTGTGTGTGGGTGGGTGTATCGGGGTGGAGTGTGTGTGTGTGTGTGTGTGTACATGCTTGCATGGGCTGCATTGGGTTGGAGTGTGTGTGTGTGTGGGCTGTATCAGGGTGAAGTGTGTGTGTGGGTGTATCGGGGTGGAGTGTGTGTGTGTGTGTGCGCGTGTGCTTATCAGGGTGGTGTGTGTGTGAGAGAGCTGTATCGGCGTGAAGTGTGTGTGCATGCTTGCATGGTCTGTATTGGGGTGGAGTGTGTGTGTGCGTGTGTGTGTGTGTGTGTGTGTGTGTGTGCATGCGTTGGCTGTATCGGGGTGAAGTGTGTGTGTGTGTGTGTGTGTGCATGCTTGCATGGGCTGCATTGGGTTGGAGTGTGTGTGTGTGTGTGCTGTATCGGGGTGGAGTGTGTGTGTGTGTGCATGGGCCTTATTGGGTGGAGTGTGTGTGTGTGTGTGTGGGTGTGTGTGTGCGTGTGGGCTGTATCGGGATGAAGTGTGTGTGTGCATGGGCTTTTTTGTGTGTGTGTGTGTGTGCTGTATCGGGGTGGAGTGTGTGTGTGTGTGTGCATGCGTGGGCTGTATCGGGGTGGAGGGCTTCAGCAGAATGCAGGATTCGTCCCACTCGTCCATCAGCGGGGCAGTGTAATGTCAGTGTAACCTAGGCAACGCATTGTGCAGCAGATCTCAGTACTGTCCCACGCACTCGGGCCTGCAGTCTGTGAAAGCAGCTCCCGTACAAATATCTCCATGGTAACCACACTTTCTGCCAAAATACCATAGTTACTATAATTATTACTGCTTTAGACGAGGAACGCATCACTGTCACTGTTGAAAGCAGCACTGTAATGGACATTTATGTCAGAAACTGTGTTAGTGTGAAAGTTGAAGTATTATTCTGTGAAAGAATTTCCCTTCTCGTAGAGTAAATCATGCATGTGGATTTAAAATATTCACGTTGAGTGTGTGACATTCAGAGAGACTGAACTCACAGAACTGAGCTGTTATGAAACGCTCATGCTTTCTGTTCTGTACAGAGAAACACTTTAACATGGTCCAGACAGCTTTATGTGACAATGAGAAAAAGCAGCATTGTGCCGCAGTTTGATGGCTTTCCGCACAATGAGGCTCTTTCACTCATTTGGAAACATGGAGGTTTCCAAGGACGCTGGCTGCCATGGAGATTCACACATCAGCGTTCAGAAATGAAGCTCTGCTCGTGTGAAGAAATCAAAAACACGTCTGTCTCACAGATCAGCGCCAAATCACAGAAAAAAAATTCTTTGCATTATTTATTTATTATTTTGCATTGTGTCGTTGTGCTTTTTTGTGCATTGCATCCCTTTTCACCACAATTAATGATTTTATCTTCCAAATTTCTGTCATTTCTGTCATGCAGATTATACATAGAACACATATTATACGTCTTGGTAGAATTTGAAGTACTTCATTTTCATTAATGTTATATAAATATGAAAACAACATGATTTATAAGACAAATCTATTTATTAGGTCTTGAATTGTCTAAATTAATAATTGTAAAAAATCTGAGTATCACAGTTCAAAAAATCCTGAAGTTAGGGTCCTAAAACATGCAGAAGTGTATTTTATTTTATACATGAATGTGAATACAGATGTCACAGTCAATAAATGTTAAGGTTATGTTATTATATGCCCTAAAATAGGCAAAAATACTTTTAGTTTTGTCTTGTTATTCTCATTAATGAATGTCACAATAAATAATACAACTATAAATTTAACTATAAATTAAATCAAAATAATAATAATAATAAGAAAAATTCAAACAGATTCCATGTCCTAAATATTTGTTCAATACTATCCCTATTATTTGTAATTTTAATGGGAATGATCACAATCCAAAAATAAATTAAGAACAAAAGTAAATAATTTGATCAAATATTATAATTTTAAGGTCATACAATGTTCAAAAATGAACTCTAACCTAAACCTAAATCCACACTGATGTGTTTTCATAGCTGCCATCTGGGTCACACAAGCTAAAGCCCAGCAGATCCGGCCTGTGGACATCTCTATGAAACACACATTCAATACTCTTTGTTTTCATGCGCCGCCGCCCCCTGCTGGAGGTCACAACCAGCCTCCATTTCTAAACGCATCTCAATCTGATGAGCTTTTATGCCTCTCCCGTCATGATTCTTGGCTCGAGTCGGTCACTAAAACACAAGGCTGTCATATCGAAGGCACGTTTGTTGGCCACGATCGAGATATATCTCTCGCTTCGCTGAGCAGGGGTCGTTTATTCCTGAGAAACTCTTCGGCCCAAGCTGAAGTTTTCCGGATTTGTACTCGCTCATAATAGCTGCTTTGCTGTGATTCTCAGAGGGGCATCGGGTCTTTTCCACCTCATGGGGAGCGAGAGGGGGGCAAAAAACAAATGAAAGCGCAACAGAGGGCATTTGTGAGGGCCGCAGTGTTCATCCACATCCCGGCGCTCATTTCCTGCAGATGATAGGGTGGGAAACATTGACGGCTAAATGGAGCCAGAGAGAGAGCCGCAGCTAATGAGCTCACTGCTGATCGTCACAATCACTGATGGCATCCATTTTGCTTTTAACACACGATCGATCGGGGATGTGAGTCTCAGGGCCGGCTTCTTCAAAAGCTTTTCTGAATATGTGTACAGAACTCATCCGCTAATGGGCGAGAAACAAGTGCAAGGAGTGGGACCTTGTAGACAAAACTAGAACAATATCAAGGTCTTTGACTTGATCTGGATCAAATTCCACATCTAACAAAATCATTTTAAGCTTTAACCCTTACAATTGACTTTCCTACCAGAAAAAATTATGTAATTATTATTATTATTATTTTTGTAAAATAAAAATAATTATTATGTAGCATAATCTGTCATTATTTTATAATAAAGATAAATGTTTTATACATGTAACAGTTATTAATATAAATATTTATAATATAAATGTTAATATTATAAATATTTTATAATTAATATTTTATAAACAATTAAATGCATCCAAAATAAAAGTGTTTGTTAACATAATAAATGTGTGTGTTGTGTATATTTATTTATTTATTTATTATGTTTATGTAAATACAAACACATGCAAGTATATATTTAAGAAAAATATGTTTTATATATATATATATATATATATATATATATATAAGCACAAAATATATACTGCATGTGTGTGTCCTTATATACACAGAAGAAATATACTCAGTACACATACATATATAATGTAAGCAAAAACTTTATTTCATACATTGAGAATAAAATAATGTCACAATAAAAAAACAAATATATAAATAAAATGTAAAAAATAAATGAATAAATGTCCATGTCCTAGAAATTATTCAATACTATGTATATTATTTTATATTATTTATATTGTTTAAAATAATAATAATAATTAAACTAATTAAACAATAATAATGCAAAACTATATATATTTATTAATATTGTTTAATTTTAATGGGAATGAAAACAATGCAAACGTACCTATATTGTATGAAGAAAAAATAAATAAATAAAATAGTGATAGTAAAGACAATGTTAATTAATATTTTTGTCAAATAAAGTTATTTTTCAGCTCTCTCTTCACACAAAAATTCTAAAATCAATAAGAAAAAATGGTTTACCTAAAAAAAATATTCAGCAGCACAACATATTAAGCATATTAGAAAGATTTCTGAAGAATCATGTGACGTAAAATTCAGCTTTGATCACAGCAATCAATTACATTTTTCAATATATTCACAAAGAAAGCTGTCATTTTGAATTATAATAATATTTCACAATTTGCACTGTATTTTTGGTCAAATAAATGCAGTCTTTAATCATTTAAAAATATACTCCTATCGACCAAAAACCTCTTAGCAGTGTATGTGATTTTAGCAGGTGGCCACGCCTCAGAATAGGTCATGTGACATGTTACCACCAATCAGCTTTCAAATGGAGGTAAAACAGTTATGTGTTTTAAAAGGATAGCATCTGATCTCGTTTAGCTCAGCAGTTTGTGAAGATTGTTAAGCTGTGTAACGTCGAAGCAGTCTGATATAAGATCCTCATGTTGTTTACCAGCTAATTGAATCTGTGGAGAGAAATGGAGGGAGAAATAGACTGTAATGGTCTTTCAGAGGAAGAGAGGACCATCAGAAAGATTCCAATCTCACCTGAAATGGCCCTCTTAAGCTAGATCTATTACAGCTGTCGTGATTACAGTAAAACAAATGAAAAGTGTTACATTTACAGTAGTTAAAACGCAAAAACCATATCACAGATGATGGCCAATCAGAGGCAGGTTGTGCACAAAATGAGAATCTTGCATGAAACGGAGACTTTGCTCACTTTTTGCATTTTAAATGGACAGAAATAGCGTTTAAAAGATGCTTTTATGTGCATTAATTGAATCTGTAGAACTGGTACATCATAGTTTCTGAGCAGGTTTTCTTACTGGGTAAGACATTTCCTCTACTTAGTTGATTGCATTAGTTTTTTTTAGAATTAATGCAGATTTTGACGTTTCCATCCAGCTTTTTTTAATGCAATATATTTATGCAATAATGGATATAAAGATCGTTACTGACTGGATTCTGACTGAATCTTGTAAATTCTCTCATCCATAAAAAACTCTTTTTGCTCACCTTTTTCCTATGACTTAATAACATGCTATAGAGAAATAACCAGTCTTTATTTACATCGAAGACAATGGTTCTCAGCTTGTTTTGTCTGCAGCCAGAACATGCCATGGTTTTTCCCAACATGGATATTAATAATCATTATAAAACCGAGAGCTATAATTAACAATGTGTTCCTGTTTTTAATTCATAGGCTATAAATGATCTTTTTTTTTGTATCTCAGATGCAGCTTCTGTTGCATTTTTGATGGCTTTTGTTGATGTTGAAAATTTTTTTTTTAACAGTCTATAGTGTAATGATTGAAATATCTACTTGAACTTAATGTAAATAATTGACATAAAACCAACACATTTTAATGAGGTAAAGAGGTAAAAATGCCCCTGAAAACCAAATCTGGGGGCAAAATTGCCCCTTAATTTAAAAGCACATACTTTTTAAATGATCTGAAATGCTACCTTTGTGGTTTCAGGCCAGACCAATCTCACTCTCTCCATCTCTGCTGTGCTTTTAATGCAGTTTGTCCCAGCAGCCTTTGGGTGTGTGCCAGTCCCGCTGCTATAAAAAGCTCTGCAGACAAGACTAGCACGGCCCCTCGTTCATGCTAGCGCTAGCTTTGACCTCAACAGTATGGGCGGAAACAAACACTCGCAATGCTGACACTCACATAAACGCGGGTTAGTGTTAGCTCGGTCATAAAGCCTGGTCTTAGCTGTCTCCTAGATCAGCTTTCAGACAAATATCAAGCTCAGATCCTCGGGATGAGTTCGACCTTGAGTCACGTACCTGCAAACCTTGACATGGTACAATGATTTAGACAGGGTGTCATGGTGGGATATAATAAAACCATTCACATCTTTAATATTTAACCCAAACTACCATGGTATTTTCCAAATAAAAAAATGAAATGAAAAAAAAAAACCTTTCATCAATTTTAGAAATAAAATATAATTGTTAGATGACTTAAAAAAACATATTGCCAAGTTAAATTACTTAAATTTACTTAAAGTATGAACAAATGACTAAAACAACAACAAACTACAGAAATAAAAAAATAAATACAATTTATTTAGATAATAAATAAAGCTAAACAAATATATGGAAAAACAAAAACTAATCAAAATGACAAAAGCACCAAAACTACTTTAACTGAAATAAAAAATAAATGCTATACAGAATTTAATTTACAAAACAAAAACTTAAAAATGATAAAAGGACATATACTAAAGTTGAAATAGAAAATAAAATAGAAAAAGAAATAAAATGAGCCAGTGAAAAATATAAAAACTAATAAAAAGGACAAAACCACATACCAACAATTAAAAATTAATCTAATAAAATATGCAAAAGCATATAAGAAAATGAATAAAACGTAATCTCAAATTGAATTGGAAAATTGTGAAAACAAAAGTTAATTCAAAATAAATATTAAACATAAATAATTCAAAAATAACACTGAAAAAACGAGTGGTATTGCCATATTATTTTGATATCACTGGATGATTAGCATATTTACATTGTATTTATTTGTGTTTTAATTATGGTACATATCTGACAAACCTTGTTTTATAGCAGCATCAAAAAAAACATTTAGATGCACATGGAAATTGTTTGATAAATGCGTTTTTTCAACGCTACATCTTTATGCAAATTCCACCGTTCTTTTTGTAAGATGAACCTTTCATATCAGCCAGAAGCTGCTGAGACAGGTTGCGTGGGTTTTTGTGTTGTACAAACACGTACAGTCAGGGAGGACGACGATGATGAGTCGATGCATCAGTGCACTTGGCCGAGGCTTTTACTGCAGAGGACAGACGCTCGCCTGACTTAGAAAATCAATAAGATGTGTTTGAACCAGACAAAGCCATCAGTCCAGCTGACATATTGACATGAGAACGTCTCCAGCTGATCTTTACCATCTTAACTCCATAAATATCTGCATTAGCTCAAGTTAGTCACTCTTTATTTAATATAATGTGCATTTAGAAATTGATTGTAGTGTGAAAATTTAAGGGTGTTTGTTTTCTATATACAGTATTTGCCTCCAATTATTTATTTTATGCAATATTTCCCAAAACGTCTGTTATTCTTGCATCATCTGCGTTTATTTGTTTGAAAATACAGTAAAAAAGAAAAGAACTACACAAAATAAAAATACTGAAATATTTGTAACATTTTTTGCAATTTACTCTCGTGATGCAAAGCGGAATTTTCTGCATCATTCCTTCAGAAATCCTTTTAGAATTTATGTCTGACCTTTGACGGGCCATATTTACCACCTGTACGTGATACCGTGGCAAAATCATATGAGCGTGTTTAAATAAATAAGATTGTAGTTCTGTGCTATATAGTATCAAACTAGAGTTTGTTGTATGTCAGTGTGACGTTGTTTTGATTGCAGTGTTCTCTTTGTCCTTGCTTTCTGTGTCATCTCGGTTGTCGTTCGACTGGAGTACTCACTCCGAAGCCCAATCTCTGAGCTCTTCAGAAGTTAAAAAGCCCATCCCAGCGGTGCTGTTATATTTAGCAGACCGCCGCCAGCAGTTTCTGGGACACGGGTGTTACTCTCACGATGAAAATGCCCTGGAAACTCTGCGTTTCTTGAGAAGCGCTCGTACCGTGAGGTTTTAGCACTGCGCCGCTCGGAGACGATTATGTGGGAGGTATTTGAAGAAAAAACATCTCACAGGAGCACAACCGCATGCTAGATTTTCCACAACCCAAGCCTTATGGTAGCAATTAGAAAGATAAACGCCACCCCACGTGTTCTCACCGGAAGACCAAGTGTTTTCGTTTCGTTCTGTATCTTTTACACAGTAATGAATACTGTACTTAATATTTAAACCAAAGTACCATGGTACTTTTTTTCTTCATCATTGCATTACAAGCACTATTAAAAATAATTTAAACGAAGCAGAAATGAAATGTAAAAATGAGATGACATTTAGCCTTTTTGACATTTTCCCCTGAAGAACAACTAAAACAAAATCTGTCTTCAATAAAAGTCACAAAAATGAATAAAATCTAATGCTAACACTACAGTTGAAATAAAATAAAAAACACCAATGCACCAATTTATTTATTTAGTATTTTATTTATATTTGCTTTCATGGTATATTTTCCAAGTCTTTTTGTAAACCGTATAAGAAAACGTAGTTTAATCAGTTAATATTAACTTTATAAGTTAAAGATAAAAAGTGAATCATCCTATTCTTTACTGCAATTTTTCAAATGAAATAATTCCCATTTTTTGTTGAATATCAAATATATAGAATACAATATATAGACACACATATATATAATATGCATTAAACAAAAAACAAATGACTATAAATGCATATTTTTTAAAAAGCAAAAAAATGCTCTATTTTGTAGAGCCGAGTCCTTATGGTAGCGATTAGAAAGATAAACGTTGCATACAGTAACTCTGCCCCATGTTTTCATAGAAAAAAGCAATGCTCTTTAGTTTTGTTTGGGTGTTTTTAAGCATCATAAATCATGCACATGTGAAAGAAAGTATGGGCTGATGTGATCACACTGAGCTGCACTCATGCATCTGAGAACAGACTGCTGATTTCAATTAGGAGCGCAGTGCTGAATACAGCGGGAGAAAGTCTTGGCGGGGAAACTTGCATTATTGTAGTTCTGCCAGAAGCTCGACCGGCCTGTCACGGGTATCAGTTATCTCACGGCTGAGGAACGCCACAAGATTGTGCTTGTCCGTGGATTGTATGACGTGACGGGGCAGTCCTGGGGTCGTCCAAAAGGGGGCAGTAGGTGCTTAACACATAAAGATAAAGCGGCCCTAATACTTGCTTCTTAATGGATTCATGAATGTTGAAGCAGCTGGGAGGATGGGTTGATGGGAAATAAGTGCTGTCTCTCTGTGAAGGTCAGCAGTGCAGAGCGAACAATTAAAGACTCATTTAGACGATCTTTGCCAGATCACCAGTGTGTTATTTTTTCATTTAACTTAAGTTCTATTTATTAATATTCATATTTACTTACATGATACACTTCTCTGGTTTTGTTTTGAACTTTATCAGTGCATGGTATTTAAAATGAATGATAAAAAATGATTTCAAAAAATACATTTAGATAATTGCTACTCTCTTTACTCATCTAAAGAAATATTATTTAAAAATAAACAGGGTATATATTAGTGCTGTCAAATGATTCATTGCGATTAATTGCATCCAAAATAAAAGTTTTAGTTTGCTAAAAAATGTGTGTGCTGAGAATATTTATTATAAACACAGAAAAAGAAAAAGATTCTATGCTTATATATTAAAATTATTTATTTATAATATAAATGTATATAACTGTTTATATACTGTATGAGTGTGTATTTATATCTAAATAATAAATATAAATATTAATCGCGGTTAATCACTTGATAGCACTAATGTAAATATATATGCATAGGTGTGTGTGTTTGTGTGTGTGTATATATATATATATATATATATATATTTGGGTATATTGCATTTTTCTGTTTAATCCCATTTTATCTCATTTAAATCTATTTCACAAGATTCCAGCAGATTATTTCCCAAATTCAGCAACATATCTAATACTTTTATAGGTTTGTACTTGAACTGCAATGCTCCCTAACCACATTGACCTTTGACCCCTCCATCTCTTTTAGCAGGGCTTCAGAGGAAGCCGCCCATGAGGAAGTGTGTACGGTGAAAAGGCGAAAGGTCAGAGGTCAGGATGACGACAGTAGCCGCAGAATTCGACCACATGGACATCCAGCAGCAATACCAGGACAGTGTCAACAACCGCTGGGATGACGAATGGGACAACGAGAACAGCTCGGCCCGATTATTCGAGCGCTCGCGCATCAAGGCTCTGGCAGGTGAGCAGAAATCACAAAGTCCATCTGTGACGACGCTAGTTGACAAACCAGCTCTTAATGGACGCGCATGACCTTCTTTTGGAGCTGGAAAGCTGTAGTTAAATACAAAGAGATGTAATTATTATCAGCAGAAGTGGATTGTTACTCGCTGCAGTTTTTTGGCTTTGAATAGCTGTAACTAGTGCTCGATAATGTGACGCCCACTCGCTCATGACATGCTGTGATTTGCTGTGTGGGAGAGCAGAAAGAACGTGGGCGTAAGTTCACACTTTCTCTGCTCCTTCTGAAGCTCCCACACCGTTTCTGATTCACAGCGAAGCCCTCCAGCCCACAGACCAGCTCAGGAGGCTCTTGTGCCTCGTACAGAAAACTCAACATGTTACATAAAATCAATATGGAGATGGACGATGTTTTATTCATGCGTTCAGTTTTTAATGCATTTCCTATAGATGCTGATGTAGGAAGAGTTTCCTAAATGAACAACATGCCTGTGATGAACTAAAAGCACCTTTTGTAGCGTTTACGCACTAGAGAGAAACGTCTTACGGAGCACTTGATGAATAAAAATCCATATGATGCATTTTAAAAGCGTGTTTTTAGGCATTTCAACTGGACCCAAATTACTGAAAAGTTTAATTTAATTTTATTTAATTT
>JAUMHI010000052.1:16920448-16960847 GCA_032359435.1 Enteromius unitaeniatus | reverse complement strand
AATTTATTTTTTATATGCTCCTCTTGTTTCATTGTGTAAGTTTTGTCTAATAATGCAATAAAAATAAATAAGTGTCTTCACAATATTTAATTTACTCTAATTTTGTGGTTTAAAAAATTACCATGGCTGCATTGATTTGATATCTGTTAAACTTTAATTTATTTCTGCGATCAAAACTGAATTTTAGCATGACTTCAGCATGACATGATCCTTCAGAAATCTTCCAATATGTTGATTTACTACTCAAGGAACATTTCTGATTATTACTAATGTTGATATTTTTGAGGAAACCATGCTTAATTTTATTTTTAATGGTTCCCTAATGAGTAGAAAATGAGTTGAAAAACAGCAGCATTTATTTGAAATAGAAATCCTTTGCAACATTCTAAATGTCTTTACTGTCACTTTTGATCACTTTAATGCATCCTTGCTGAATAAAAGTAATAATTCCTTTCATTTGGCCTTCCTCTGGAGGGGTTCGGGCTTTAATTAGGACACTTAGACCACCACCACTGTGGGGTTTCAGTGTATTTCTTTCTTCATATGATTTATTCCCGTAATATCTTGGATGACATTAGCATATATTCCTCTTCTGTTTTCCATCTTGTTCTCCGAGCGTCATGCGTTTGAGTTGCTGTGTTTACAGAGGTGTGAAGTTGTTTATGAGCGTTTGCCACTGCCGAGAGGAGCCGGGCTGTTATTCTCTCGGGGTGGCAGAGCTTAAACAGACTGACGTTAATGAATGAGCAGGCCTGTCCACTCTTTCTAAGACTCACCCCGATACTTCAGGACCGAGGAAGATGGAACATCAAACAGAAATATAAAATCTCTTCCTCTCTCTCTTGTTGCCAAAAACCACAAACCGTTTCTGGAGTTGTAAAAAGCCCCCAGCATTCCAGTAAGCATCCTACGTTTCACGTGATTGTGTTTTCCTGCATTCCTGGGCAGCAGAGCATACGCCGCCCTCGCTCTCCCTCTCATTCTGCTTCATGGAAGCAGGAATAACGCTCATGAAAAGAGATACATAAGGTGAAGTGTGTGATTATTAAATTAAATTCTCTCCCTGTTTAATATGTCACAAAAGTTGATTTCGTCAATGTTTTAAAATGCTGACTACTTCTAAATGCCATGACTCTGTGTCGATTTCAAAACATCGATCTAATGTTTAAACAAACCTGATGCAGACAACATTAGGTCAACCAATGATGTGACTTGGGGGGCGGGGCTATCAGCTCATCCCACCAATAGCAGTGAACTCTGTTAATTGCCACTTGTGTTGCACCAGTGTCGTTTTAGTATTTATATACTGTTAAGGGTTTTATTAATATTTTTATTCATTTTCAATTCCCTTTCAGTCAGTCACTTTGACATTACATCAATGACTGACATCATGGGGTCTCGTCTGGGAGACGATTGCTCTGATCTTTGAGAACATGCCAATCGGGATTGGCCAGAGAGAGCACGCTAGCCACTCCCAGTGCATACGGGTATATAAGACGGTGGTGCGCCTCACCATTCAGGTTCTTGCTTGCTGCTTGATTGGAGAGAATAAAAAAGGAAGTTACCTGCTGTTCGAGATCTTGATCGGAGTGTTAAGGCTAAGGAGGAAACTGAGCGCCATGGCGGCTGCACAGAAAGAAATTGATGCCGAGCTGGCGGCCATGTTCCTTCGGGCCGCTGAAAGCACTGGGCTGGAGGTCGATTCCCCACCGTCCCCTGAGCGCTCAAGGCGGGAGTGACTCTCTGTCACTCTTGGCCTCTCTGCCTTTGTTCCGGTGGCTAATGAGGAGCTTGTTAAAACGTGATACCCTCCTCCAAAGTTCCCACCACGACCTTTCGGGATCAGGTGGTAAGCTTGCATTCACTCCCTTTACATGGAATGCACTCTGAGTTTTAGGAACTCCGAACAGATCTTTGTTTTTTTTTCGGAGGTCAACAGAAGTCTCCAAACAGAGGTTGGCTCATTGGGTGGTCAATGCCTTTACCTCGGCGTACCAGGATGTTGGTGAACTGTACCCCCTAAGGGTGAGAGCCCACTCCCCCAAAGACGCCCTCCTCCTTGCCCTTCAATTAAGGTTAGCCAGAGTAACCTTGACTGTGCTGACGGAGGGGCATCCTCAACCCTCCTCGGCCCTGGCATTTTTTTCTTCCACAGCTTCTTCCCGCCATGTTCCCCTGATTTGGTCCAGTTCCCATTTCTAGCCACCCCCTTCGGGGTGCTCCATCCCCAACTTGCATATTCAGGCCCCCATGGCATGATGGACAGCCTCCGATCGGTCCTACTCACGCAACCTGACCTTTTTGTCGAGCGGCCCTCTCATGACACAAGAACCTGAATGGTGAGGCCAATCCCGATTGGCTTGTTCTCAAAGATCAGAGCCGATTGGTCTCCCAGGCGAGACCCCATGACATCAGTCATTGACGTAACATCTCTGTTCCCTACTTCAGGGAACGAGGTTTACATACAAAACCAGACGTTTTCATTTGAATTTTCGTTATCCTATTCTGAAACATTAATGTTTACATTTAATTTATTTCATTTTTTTTATTTAGTTTTAGTTATGTTAGAGTTTGTTCTCATTTATATCTGTTTGGTACAATTATTTCATCAACTTAAATGTATTACTCAAGTTTTATTTCTATAAAACACCAAAACTAAAGTTGTTGGAGTTAAAAAAAAAAGTTTCAGTAATTCAATTTCAATTCAATGTGTAATTGGGTTGTTTAACCCTGTTGTAGTTTATGCATCTACTGTTATGTATCTACTTGTATATAAGTGTTATTTAAATGTATTCAGCTGAAACCGAAATTAAATTTATTTTAGTGTGTTGGTCAAGTATGTTCTGTTGCTGAAATTTCAGTGCGTTGTTAATTTCCACTAGAAATAAAAATTAAACACTACACTGTTAAACTAGTGACATCTGTGAGTTTAGGTACTAAAAAACAAGCCATTCATTTAAGATTAAGACTTTTTGAAGGAAGTATTTAGATGGGGTTCAGTTTTGCAAGCGTTATTTTAAACCGTTTTATTGTCATGTTTACTTTCCTTCGGACTTGACTAAGTACCTGCTAATACCTGCTGCAGCAACATTTTTCATTAGTAAGCAAAACTCATATTTTCCTTGGGTGTAGTTTACAGTTACATTTAATTATTTAGCAGCAGGAAATCTCTTTTAAAGGAATAAGAGTTGTGTTTGCTGTTTGCTGTCTCATCAGACTGTCATAGGCTCAGATGGGAAGTCAGATATCACACCGGCACGATTCATTCCCAGATGTCTGATAAGTCAGGAATCCCCCGACAGCAGTCGGCATACCACACTAATGTGGACCATGTGCTGGAGCATGAGAGGGGCCTGTACTCCGGCATAGGACCCTCCCCAACAGCCCACTGCCCAGGGGCGCCAGATTGAGGCAAAATCACCCGCTTAATAGTGATAACCTAGTCTCTTTCCTATTTGTGGGAATTATCACAGATTGATTTTGACACTTTGCTTCATTCCATTGCTCTTTTGTGAAGTTTTTTTGTCAACTCTGTGACCATTGCAGACATCTGCTATAGTCATAAGATAGATTGATAGATATATAGACAGACAGACATATGGGTAGCCAAGACATTTGGCTAGATGGGTAAATGGGATAGCTGGTTGGGTAGTTGGGAAGATATATAGTTGGGTAGATAGGTTGATAGATTGGCAAATGGATAGTTGGGTAGATACATAGTTAGGTAAATAGAAATAGTAGGATGGACAGTTTATATTAGGATAGATAGATAGACAGACAGACAGACGGTTGGATAGACAGATGGGTAGAGGGTTTGATTGATAGATGGGTAAATAATTGGATAGATATTGTGTAGATAAATAGATCGTTCTGTAGATGGATTACATAATTGTGTATCTTATTGATGAATAGTTGTATAGATAGATAGATAGATAGATATTTCGATGGATAGTTGGGTAGATGGATAGACTGATAGATAGCTAGTGGGTAGTTGAGTAGATGGATAGTTTGTCAGATAGATAGGTATGATATTTGTGGAGATAGATAGGTGGATAGATAGTTCGGAAGATGGATATTTGAGTAGATAAAAGGGTAGAAAGTTTGATGGGTAGTTGAGTAGATAGATAGTTGGGTAGATAGTTTGATGAATAAATAATTGAGTAGATGATAGATGGATAGTTGGGTGGATAGATAGATATGTAATTAGCTTGGGTAAGTGGATAGATGTTTAGGTGGTTGAGTAGATAAATTGATAGATAGATATGGGTAGTTGGGTAGATAGTTTGGTAGATGGATTGTTGGGCAGATGATAATGTGTAGTTGGGTAGATAGGTAGTTAATTGGGTAGATGGTTGAGTAGGTGGTTAGCTGTGTAGGTAGATAAAGGTGTTTATCTTCGCCGCGCTTCAGGTACAGAATTAATGCTGTCATCATGAATAAATAATCAAGGGCCTTCGTTGCTTAGTTTCTCACACACACTCAGGGTTTTGTCAAGTAGTGCTTTGTGGGGCAGCGTACTAGTATTCCACCAATGAAACGCGAGCATCTAAATTATTGACAGGTGTCGTGAAAAATAAATGAGCTGGCCGTCGGTCCGCTCGAGTGACTGCTGCTCCGTCAGCCACGCTGTAATATCCTGCTCATCCTTTCACAGCAATTAGGATTGACGTCTCAGTTGTGTTTCTATTCAGGCTTCAGGTGTTTCTCTTTCTAAAGTTTGACTTCATACTGCCACTTCTGACTTCAGACAGTCCTATTGCGATTTTTCTTTTTTAAGATCACATAGCTTTTTGCCGCCAGACTGATAGGTCATTTACTGAGCAAAGTATGCGTATTTCCCAGAGCAGCAGAGAGCGGTTCTTCAAATGTAATTGTAGGATGAAGTCTGAGTTATGGAATGTCCTGGGCTGCGTGTTTGTGTGGTTCTTCATCTCATAATACAAAGGAAACACCCACAGACCCCCTGTCCTTCCTCTTTCCTTCCTTCGCCGACTTTGTCGGCCAGATGTCTGTGAAATCACCCCACTTTATAAACGCATTAGATCATTGTCATACTTAGAAACATGCTGTATCCAGACATTATGGGCTGTTAAATGGATTCGCTCTGCTGAAATCAGCACATTCGAGCTCGGTGTCAAATGAGAGCAGTTGTGTTGCGTTACAACAGGCTCCCGCTGGAATTGTGGGATTGTGCAAGTATGTTTATAAGATCACAGCGAAGCATCATGTGAAATTTTGCAGAAAATTGTGCCTTCATTGACTTGCCAAAGGAGCGATTGTCTCAGTGCCAACAGAAACACACACTTACATACATTTATCCCGCTATGAGTGAAAAACAACACATCTGAAATGCATTTGTGGGAAGTGCATTCGTGCTAGTCACCCTTCATCGACAGTTTTCACATGTATTCATGTAGAAATACTGCTATTGATTAAGAAAAAAAAAGATATTAATCCTCTTATAGATTTGATATGGATTAACAAGACTTACTACACGAGATAATTTCAGAAGCTCTGTTTAATGCTGTCTGGTTAGAATACGTGATCTGACCACTTCATCCAGAAATCTATAGAAATTTAAGCCATATCTCTGACTTCAATGAACTCTAGCGTTATGGTGACATCCCATAAAAATAACATTACATATGCTTTTGTTTTTAAATAAAACAATATAAACTATTTTATAAAATATACCATTTAATAATTATATTTTATACATTTGTACAATTAATGAATAATTAATAAATAATTTGTCCTCTTTTTTTATTTAATTGAATTTTTATTATTGCATTTTATACGCTTATTTAAAAAAAAGAATTATCTCCTTTCTCAACAACACAATTATTTCAGAAAATGTAAAAAATAATAATATACATGTATTAGCTTTATCTTTCAAATTATTATATATTAGTATATATATTTTTAATATTTAGTATTTTTATATTTTAAACATTTATTTTAAAATCACTTTATTTCAACATCACATTTTCTTCAGAAAATGTTAAAAATGACAGTTTTGCAAAAACTTTTGTTGCTAAAACATGTATCGGTGGGAATTTTGCATGCAAGCAATTTTTTTTTCATGCATTTGTTTATTTCATTATCTTTAATGTTATTATTAATAAAAATATATATATATATATAATGTTTTCCCCCATCATTTGCTGATATGTTAATCCATTTATCTTCAGCTTATCAAAAAGTCAAAAAGCTCCTCTGCAGTGAATGACTAAACGCCTTCCAGGAAGCGTCTCCTCCCTCGTCTCTTCGCAGCAGTGAGGGGAGGAGAGAGCAAATCTGTGGGCCGTTTATCACGGCGCGAGGGATGATTTGAGCTCAGATTCACTTGTAACAGAGAACAGAAGTGCAGACGGAGGTGAATTAAGAGCACTGAAGGACACGTGGACGTCTTGTGACTTCACAATGACACCACTGACTGTGTTTCTGCACAAATAGCCCTCTCACTGCAGGCCCATATCAACCAAAGCACCCTCAGGCTTCAATCCCACGCTAGACGCACCGAGGAAGAATTAAACAGTTGTTTATTTTGGAAATACAGGATCATGGGACACATTTGGTCACATTATAGCTCATCTCATGGTTCCTTGAGGATGCTGTCTTGTGTGTCTTGCGCTTAAAAGAGAAAAAACAGGAGGCTACGTTGTTGATATTAGGGTGTTCTAGGTGGTTGCTAGGGTGTGGTGGGTTGTTTCTTGGTGGTGAGCAGTAACAGGCTGAATATTGTAACAAAATATTATATTACTCTTGTTATTGTTAACAATAACTAAGACTAAACCTTTAAAAATTTAATAAAATAAAATACAAAAAAAAAATTAAACTTGAATGGAACATGAAATAAAATATGAGTAAGTTGAATTATAGTATAAGTACTAAAATAATATATAATTTTAAATAAACTAAAGCTAAAAATATTTTAAAAGATAATAAAAATTGACAAATCAAAATAAATAACAAAAATATTTATCTTTGTGTAAGTTTAAATTGAACTACTAAAATTACTAAAACTACAGCTGAAATAAAAATAAATGAAAGCTGAACGAATATAAAGAAAAATTATAATAAGGCAGAAGCACTTCATAAAATTGCTAAAATTAATATACTGCAGAAGAAAGTGTATAAAAATATATAAAAAGCTTTTGAAATTATTACTAAACTTAAAATTGGAAATAAATATTTTTAATAAAAAATAAGCACTTATACAAGCACTTATACAAATTTTAAACACATTTTAAAAACCTTTTAATCCTAGTAAAAATGTAATTAAAATGCACCGTGAAAGCCTGTTATTAGTTAAAATATGAATACATTTCATTGGAATCTGACAGAGGAATATAAATTCAGTGGTCCAGTAAGCAAGAACAAATGCTTGATTTTATTTTATTTTTTCCCCAGCAAAACTTGCTGACAGAAAACAAACCAGCGTTTTATATTTTGATTTACAGCATCTCATGCAGCGTTTCATATCAGCGCTGCACTCTCATAAAACACTCCTTAAATGCCTGTAAATATCCAGCGTGGCTAAATTCACCTTTGCTGGGCTTGGAGTAATCCTGCTTTTTATCATGTTTAAGACACGGAAAGAAAAGCAGAAGGGGGCTGTTTGCTGTCAGGAACGTTTGAGTTGGATCTCCTGGATGTTTACTGCTCCTGACACAGCCGTGTGAGATTCCTGAGCGGGAATTAGCAGATATTTGTTTTGCAGCCGAGTGCAATTCAATAGCCAAACTCTAAAAAGTAGTTCAAAGTCTGCATTCATGGCAGAACGTCTCCTCACCTTGCAAACAGATGGACGGCAAGAGGGGGAAAAAGCAGGAGGAGGGGAGCGCAAATAAGCTTTAGGGGTTGCAAAAAGGGATTTTAGGCAGGATGCATTTGGTCCGACATTCCAAGAAGGCTGTTTCGCGTTTCTTATGCAACTTTGCTTCTAATGCATGACCTAAAAAACAATGCATGGAAATGGGCTGACTTCCTGCTCAACCTCCACCCCCGATCTTCTCCTGAGACTTGGTTTGTTCCGTCTCCTCCTCTTCTTTCATTGTAATGAGGTGGTGACATCATCTGCAAACACACTGGCTGGGCCGCTGATGAAATTACAACCCTTTTGCCCTCCTCTTCTGCTCCGTTAAAGGTGTCTTGCAGAAACCCTTCCATTGACTCCTGCGGAGCTCGAAGCTCTCCCCTCCCTTGTGTGACAGGAGGAGGGGCGTTTGTGTGCTTGAGGTTTGGGGGGAGACGCTGCTTTTGAATGGACAGAGTGGGAAGACGAACAATCAGAGAGACAGCAGCATGCTCGTCTCCTCTAAAACAGACCGGTTGAGAACATCAGGCTGGGACGACAACCTTCGGCTGTTTGGATAACTCTCTTTTGGCTTGCTTTCCCTGCCGCCGTTCCTTCCCATTCCGTGGTTTCCTGGGAGGTTGGGAGGAATCTGGAAATAGTTTCCCTCTCGGTCAGGGATCATGGATTTGGAGTGGGCGTCTGGGGGCCCCGAGGGCTTCTACCAGGAGCCCAGCTTCCCCGCGCAAATGCCCTTCAACTACAACCAGCTCGAGGGGCGTTTCAAGCAGCTGCAAGGTAAGATGCGTCCGGAGCAGTGGAGGCATTGTTTACAGCACTGTTAGGATGGAGATTCATGGCTTTCCTACAGCTGTAATATATGCACACTTTATTGGTGACTATGGTTCTGTAAAGAGTTTTTAAGAGTTTTTTGGGGATCCAAACATGGTTCTTCTGCAGAAACCTCTCTCATTTTGGAAGCTTTAACATGCATGGAATAACTTTATAGTGGAAAAGGTTATTAAAACGTTCTTCATTTTAAGAAAAAATGGTTCCCTGTAGAGTTCATTGGGGGGAAAAAATGGTTCTTCCATGAAAACCTCCCTTTGGAAACCTTATTTTAGAATCCAGGAATCTTTTCATTCCATCAAAATTCTTTAGATTTAAAAAAAGTGTAAATGGTCCTTTGGGAACCAAAATGGTTCTTCTACACACACAAAACTCCATTTGGAACCCTTATTTTGGAATCTTTATTGTTCAAGGAAACTTTAAAATTCCAAAAGAATTCTTTTAGATTTTTAAAATGTTTTTAAAACTGAGTAAAATGGCCTTTTTGGAACCAGAAACAGTTCTTTTACAAAATCTTCCCTTTGAAACTTTATATTTTAGATCCTTTAACATCCATGTTATCCACCCATTCTTGTTAAAAATGGCTCTGTTAAGATCGGTTCTTCGTTTAAGAACCAAAAATGGCTGTCTGGGCCCATTGGCAACCTTTCTTTTAAGAGTGTAGATGCATAGAAAGCACTGTTTTTTTTTGTCTTACTCTCCTCCATAATCCTCTCAAAAAGGGGGGTGTCTGGTGGAATCGGGAGTGTTTGACTAGATTAGTGGAATGGATTTTAAACATTACCCCCCCAAAAAGTCAGGTTTTTTTTTTTTACATGCTTTTCATGCAAACGTTCTACCTTTACGCTTGGCTTCCCTTCCCCAAAATCACCCGGGAGTCAATAAGGGGGCAGCTCGCCCTGAATGGGCCATCATAGACAACAATGGAAAACCCGGGAAGGTGGGAGTGGTTGTTTTGTTCTGCTGACTGTGTGAGTGATAGTGGCATGTTTCTAAATACTGCCGCTTCATATGCATCTGAAATGCGATTGCTAATGAGGGCAGCCGTTTGAGTTGCTTTTTATAATCAAGCTGCTTATAGGGCTTTGTTGTTACTCATTGCCTAAATAGTTGGACGAAGCAGTTGCATTGTTCCATGCATGACTGTTATAGACCGTGCAACTCTTTACACTTACATTGCGTTCATCAAACTGGTTTAACAGTCCAGAAATTGCGCTGTAGATCAGATCGGGTCGATCGATACATGTGCGCTAGGCATTTGGCACTTCACACACTCAGCGATTTCACACGTTTACGCCATTGCTCTCGTTTGCTCTTACTGTAGTGCAGATGTTGTGTTTGAGTGTCAGTTCAAGCTTTTGCATATCATTGCTCATAACCCAAGCATGCATTCGTAGAGTCATGTGTGCATGATGAGATTGCACAAGTATGATTAGTATGAAACAACTATTTAATGAGCAACTCTGATATCAGTTAATAACCAGTTGTTAATGAATCACAGCCCGTTGGAGGTCAGTAATGCTAGTGAGATGGCATGAGAAATGCACAAATTAAGGTTATGTGCCTTAGGAGTTTGTTACAGTACATTCATGCATTTAGCAGATGCTTTTAATCCAGAAAGTGGGTTTACGTGAGGCTAATTATTAACTTAGATTGGCCCGGCATTTCCTTTTAAGTGGTTTAGCGACAAAAAACTTGACCTTTTACCTGTGATATGACGGATTTGGGTGGTTCAGCTTCTGTGATCTCAGACTTGTAAATAACTTAATCTTGTCGCTTTGAGATAAACTATTACTATCACCAACCTGAACGTTTAAACTTTATCATGCACAAACTAAAAAGACTTAATTTAACTTTAATATTTCATGTTTACATGTTCTTAGTACATCCTTAAGTCAAGAGATATTTACTTGATATTCAAGTCATAAAATTAGTTTATTAGAAATATCTGCCAGTAGAGTCAGAAAATCCAAAGGGTAAAGATACTATTAGTCACATCAGATTTTTTTTTATTCATTTTCCATGATTCTTAAGTCAAAATACATTTACTTGTCTTTTATTTTTAGATTTTAAGGTTTTTGTTTTTTTAAATGCATCAAAATTAAATAACAATATCTATATATATCTATATCTATTTATATATATATATATATAAAAAATATTTTTCCTTTCCTTTGAAACCCCTCTGGCAGAGGTGTTAATGTTGTTTTAAGCATGAAGTCCCTTAATTTTTTATTAGTGCTGTCAAACAGTTAATCAGATCCAAAATAAAACTTTTTGTTTACGTAGTATGTGTGTGCACTGTGTATATTTCTTACGTATATATAAATACACATACAAATACAGTATATATTTTGAAAATATTTACATGTATACATTTACTGTGTACTGTGTATATTTATTATGTCTATATACAGACACACACATACAGTGTATATATATATATATATATATATACATATAGAAAATATGTTCATGTATATACATTTATATAGTTATATTCTTTATATTGTATATAAATATATATAATATATAAACATAGCATATTTCTCTTAAATATATACATGTGATTAATTGCGATTAATCGTTTCGACAGCACTAATAATTGTACATGTATAATAAGTGTTTTTGCGTCTTAAGTAAACGCGTCTTGACTAAAGAGTGTTCAGATTCTGGTAGATGATACTGACATGTAGCGTCTTGTTCCTCAGCAGAGATGGTTTGATATTAAGTCAGAAGTAGCAAGTATTCTTCTTAAAAAGCAACAGCTCTCTTCAAACCCTCTGGACGCTAGACACTTGCCAAGACAAATGACAGATTCTTGGATTTGTGCTATTGTGGATGGGCTTCAAGCGTCTGAGCACATGATCCTGGCAGCGTCTGCTCCGCAGATAGTTTAGTGACGGTCAGGGTGCGTCCAGCTGATCTCGGCGGACAGCACTGTAAGCTGTTTTGCTCATAGGCTTGCATGCTGAAGCAGATCTTTTGTCCGGCGCGTGTCTTCCTGCCAAGCCGCCTGTCTCTCAGTCTGGTCTTCTCAATGACCTTCTGTTGGGCTGTTGGCAGAGAAGCGGCCGGAGAAAGCGAGACGCTGGGTTCTGAATGGCCCGGGCGGATCGGATGCGGCTCGTTGGATCTCGATTGACTCAATGGCCTGACGCGGAGTGACCGGAGGCTCTCAGAAGGGCTGTGAGCGTCACCACCCTCGGCGTGAGAGGAAGTGGATTCAAGAGCTCTGAAGCAATGAAGGAAGCGTTGAGAGGGCAACTCAGCTGGGCGTTAAAGATGTACAGAACCACCCAGAATCAGCGTTCACTTACAAGTCATTGTGCAACACCCTAAAACAGGAAATAGAGTTGCACAAAGAACATTTTACTTTGTAGGATTACTATTATATTTTATTTTAAATTAGCTGTTTGTTTGTTTGTTTATTTATTTAATTTAGGTATAGTCATTTGAGCTTTTGTTTTTATTATTATTTTTAAATGAATCATGTTTCCCGTGTAATATTTAGTTTTTTTTATTTCACCTTGAATTCAATTTTCAGTTAATGAAAAAGATTATTAATAGTATTTGACCTGTTTATATATATATATATATATATATATATATATATATATATTTGTTATTTCAATTTACAAAAACATTATTAATCAATATTTAGATATTTTTTTTACTTTTTAAAAAAAGTTTTACTTTTTCATGTAACACTTGTATTTTATCTAATTATATAGCTTTAATTAAGTTTTTTTAGGGTATAAATCCCAGTTATTTATATTATTATACAATTATTTTATATTAAAATGTATTTTTAAGTGTCTGTTATTTTCAGGAATATTATTATTATTTTTATTTTATTTCAGCTTTATTTATATTTATATTTTTATAAAATTTGTATTTTTTTATACTTTATATTATTTGAATCCCTATAAATAGCATTACTTTAAATGAAAGTTTATTTTATTTCTGTAACTGAAAATGGTATTACTGGTGCTTTTATGTTCTGCATTAAACAGAGTTTGCATAATTTTATTTAAATAATGTAATGCATTTCTGAATTGGACTTGGGAGTTGATTGGATAGTAAAAAATGTCTGTATATGGCTTAAGAATAAATATTAAGTGGCATCCATGACATCAGCTGTAAATGAAAATCGTGCACTGATGCTTTAATTTCTTCAGAGACTCATATAGACCCCTATACCGCCAGAAAACACTTTATTGAGAACTATATGGATGTGAAACTCTTAAGAATAGTTTAAAAAAGCACTCCACGATAAAATGCAAATACAGTTTTACACAGTGTTTGAGTGTCAGGACATCTGGAGTGATGCACTAGTGCACATCCATGTATCTGTTTGTCATGTGACTTTGAAACTAAGGGTGGGGTTTAAACCAGTCAACCTGAAACAACAGGACAGTTTGAGTTCATGTCAGAAACTCACA
This sequence comes from Enteromius unitaeniatus, assembly GCA_032359435.1. Classification (NCBI taxonomy): domain Eukaryota; kingdom Metazoa; phylum Chordata; class Actinopteri; order Cypriniformes; family Cyprinidae; genus Enteromius; species Enteromius unitaeniatus. The sequence continues at coordinate 16,947,755 of JAUMHI010000052.1, read as the reverse complement.
CCTGTGATCAGTTCACAAAAACCTGTCTTATTCCTTATTTGATTCATTACCTGTGACTCTGTTTATAGGCAGCATCCTAAGCGACTGTAAACCGGTCAGTGGCTGATTTGGCTTGATTTCTGGCCATCAGCAGTTATCAGGGATTGTGAATCTGTTCCCTCGAGAGACGTGATGTTCCTGCTGAAGCGTGGCATTGATCATTGTGTCTCTGTAACACTGGAGGAACTGTGAGTTTTCCTGGTTGCCACAACAGGAATGTCATCACTTAAATTGAGGCATGATAAACATGCATCGTCCTGCTCTGTTTGTTTAAATGGCACAAATGTAAGAAATGATGAGCTGCGTGCTCGTCTCTGAATGTATTGATGTACTGGCTTAACAAGTTGGCTTTTGAGGCAACTAGAAACCAAAAGCGGCTGTGTATATTATTTACATGATTTTATTATCGTATTAACATAAATATATTCCTAAATTTAAAAACTATATTTTTATATAGAAAAGAACAGATTATATAAATTATTTTATTAATTTTTATTTATATAATGTGTATATATAATGTATGAGTATCTATTAAAAAAATTATATATATATATATATATATTACCACATATAATATAACTAAATATTAGTAAATATTTATCGCAATTAATAATTTCCAAAATAAAATATATTGTTTACAATATATATTTGTGTGTACTGTGTATATTTATTATGTATATATAAATATATATAAACACGTGTATTTATTTAGGACAAATATGTTATGTTTATGTAGTAAATATATTATATATATATATAGTGGTATATAAATGTAACTTTTGTGTGTAACAGTACACATACATATATTATGTAAACAGACTTTTATTTTGGATTCAATTAATCCCGATTAATTGTTTGTCAGCAATAATATAAATTAATGTTAATAGAAAGAACATTTACTTCTAAAATATAAATATATATTATATTATATTATATTAAAAATAATATAATTAAAATGTTTCATATGTAGTTATCATATGTCCAATAAATTATAATACATGTAATATAAAATATAGCTGATTTATTTTTATATTTTTGTAAGTAACATTTTAATAAAATTAAGAAAAATATATTATATAAGATAAAAAAATATATATTATTATTATCATTATTTATTATAATGTAATGTGTGTGTACATATAATTTACAATTATTAACCTATATTTCATCCATATTAAAACCCAAAAGATAAAATCAAACGCCCTACAATGTTTGCCTGCTCAACATTCTGTTCTTCCCCAAAATACATCACGATGTTGTCTTTATGAGTTACTTTGCCTGTTTTGTGCCGCATATGTTTTTCATCAGCGTGTGCATAAACTGCCTCTAAAATGTAAGAAACTTTCACCATCTTTATTATTTTTGCCCTCGGTTCAAATACTCAGACCCAGTGTTGTGGTTTCAAGCAGAAGTGTTGAAATTGTAGGTTTATTTTCAAGGGCGCATGCTGAGGCCAGAGCCGAACGCGATGCCGTGACCTCAGAGACCTGTCCACTCCACGGCGCACAGGAAGTCTTAGGAATTCCTTTCTGCTGACGCTCATGCCACAGGAAGCAGATAAATCAGACGGGAAGAGGAAGACACCCATGTACTACCTTTCTTAGTGCTTCCAAGACTGAGTTCCTCATCGGACGAGCGAAAAAAAGCTTTCATATGAAAAGCTGATCTCACTTATCTCTGGCCCCATATTTGACCTTCTCGTGTTTCCGTATTGTAATGCTTCGCTCGTGTTGTGCAACTCTGAATCCCAGAGCCAGCATGATTTTCAGGAGATTTAGTAATAGAAGTGATGTGCTCTGGACTTTTTCATTTCATTGGAATTCACATCCGGACTCTGCTCTGCCGGGTCCAAATCATATTTTATAATAATTACTTTTGTGTGCTTCAGGGTTGGATGAACGTGCGTAGGAATATAGATGGGTGCTTTTACGGACATTTAATCACAAAAAGGACATATACTTCATCTCTTCAAAAGTTTAAAAATTGATACATTTACTCAGTAAATTGATAATAAAACAAAGGATTTCTAAATCAAATAAATGCTGTTTTTGTAACCTTTTCATGAATAAATCCGGAATAATCCAGAATCAGCATTTTAGAATGATTTCTGAAGGATCATGTGACACTGAAGACTGCAGCTGAAAATTCATCTTTGATCACAGAAATAAATTACATTTTACTATATATTCACACAGGAAATGGTTGTTTTACTGTATTTTTGATCAAATAAATGCAGCCTTGTGTGCAAAAACATCAGCAGTATACATCCAAAAAAAAGATTCATTAATTTTAACTTATTTTGTCATTTTATTATTTATATACATTTATTTCAGCACTGTATTAAATAGGCATTTATATTGAAGCTACCTGGTCTTTGAAAGGGCATGAGCAACTATATATTCACATAGGACATGGTTATTTTACATTTCAATCATTTATGTAATTTTTACTGTATTTTTAATTACATAAATGCAGCCTCGCTGTGCAAAATACATTCAAATATCAAAAAACATCAGCAGGACACATGCAAATTCGTCAAATCCATGCATTAAATTTTGCAAGATCTGCTGTTTGTTGTTGAGAGTTTGCTCAATTTTTTCTTCTCTGCAGAAACAGACAAAGCTAATGCTATCTGCGTGTTGCAGGACAGGGTGTGGTTTGTTTTGAGGTCAGCAAACTAAGATTTTGAGGATGCAGGAAACGCCAATAAATCAACAATCCCTGAACTCTCGCAACCCGAGTGTCTCCAGCCCTGATTTCCCAAATCAAGCATCACCATTAGCAGTAGAGTAGAATGGCTAGGTTTCCAGTGGACTCTCTGAGTTTGGTAGTTACTTTAGTGTAGCCAGATTGTGCTTAGTGACTCTCTTCTTGTTCTGGGGCTGCTATGATCTGTATACGCGTATGCTGTCACAATAGTGACTAATATGACCTCTTGACCCGATCAGCCATCCAGACTGTAGTATTGATTCATGTGAACAGCTCAACCGCGTACAAATTCACTCTCAATGTCAGCCGTCTTTCAGTTTGACTTTGCTGTTGCCCTCAAAATGTAATAAATCACATTATACGGTTCATTTTTTGACACCTGTACACTCTCTGCTTCTGGGTGTTATAAGCGGCAGAATGTTAAACTGCCATTTATATTCAAGCTAACAGGTATTTAAGAGGGCATAAACACTGTTAGATGAGCTACGGTTGAGGAATTTATATTGCATAATAAATTTACAATGAATCACAATGTTGAGAAACGCCAGAATTAAAAAAAAACAAAAAAAACATCACTGTAACAGGATTAAAATTGTGCCTAATTACCAAGTCAAAATGTTGAAATAATTAATGTTCATAAAAATTTTGGTATTTTTGTTATGCAAAATGGTTTTAGTTTATTTTATTAAAGTAATATTTTATTTTTTATTTAACTTTAATAACATTTAAGCACATTCATCCTAAAAATAATTATTTGACTTCTGATTTATTTCATTAATTTATTTGTTTTATATTATCCGAAATATATTTTTGTCGTTTTTGCAGTATTTTATAGTCAATTATATTCAAGCTACTAGGTATTTATATTGCGTAAATTGTATAAATAACAATACTGATAATCACTAACAAGATTTTATTTTATTTTATTTTAGCATGTTTACCCAACATGTTTTTTTTTACAATATTTTTATAACCATTAACTTCGGTAAAAATGACATTACAGTACATACAGTGATTTTTTTCCAGCGCAGTATTAAATAGGCATTTAATTGAAGCTACCTGGTCTTTGAGAGGGCATGAATAGTTCTGGATATGTTAGATTAGCTGCGTTTGATGAATTTATAACTTGTCCATTCATTTAAAGGCAGATTTAGCCGCTCTTCTCAGTGTTTTGGACCGTGGGTCATGTTTACCCAAAGCTAAGTCCAGATGCTGCTGCATTCCTGCAGTCTTCCCCGCGGTTTCTGCCGGCCTGAGGGGAGGAACACTGCCGCCATTGTTTGCCCTACCCACAGTCCTCTGGGAGGATCCGCAGGCCGGCTAATATGTAGCGTTCGGTGGCATTGGTTGCGATGATATCTGCTCACAATGCAGCCACAGTTCAGCGGCACGTCACAGTCAGCTCGTAAAGTCACACACAGGCCGTAACCAGGTCCTCAAGTACTGATCTTTTTAACATCTTGAGTGTTTCTCCTTCAAATCTCTTCAAACCAGACCTTAATACAAAGAAATCGCTGTTTTTATTCATCAATATCAGCCATTTTTTTGTCTGTCACAATGCAAACATTTTCAATGCATTTTTATTCCACTAAATATTTGTACTTTGTTTATGAGTCCTAAAAAACACATTAAAATGCATGTCCAATATACAAAATATATATTCAAATCAGATGTTCAAGCGGAGAAAGGAACAAAACGTATGTGTTTTTCCTGCTGACTGTGTTGAAATACGTCGTTTTTCCCCGTCCAGGAAAAACATGCATTCTAAAATGTTGTGGTTTGGATTGGGTTTATAAATGTGATTTGCTTGTGTATCTAAACCCAGAGGAAAAGTGTGTTTTTCAGAGTTTAACATGATCTTTAAATGAATCAGCCAGGTATCTTTCACACATGCTAGTAAATCACTAGTTGTCCTCCTCTAAGAGTTTAGAGTCTGCTGTCTGAGAAACAATTTTCAGCATTTTAACAATTGGACCATAGCAGAAGAAATCCCTCGGACATCTGCTCAGCACTTTTCTGTGTTTATGTATAGGAGTGTGTATGAAGCTTGACATGAGAGAGGAGGGTTTCAGAGCTGTTCTGTCACCTTTAAAAATCAATCCTCAGTCCTGCACATGTTCAAGTGCGTTTCTCATTGTGTATAAAACACTCACACACACTTACCAAACATCAGACAGGAGTGTTGTGAGGAGTTCAGATTTCACCCTCAGGTCAGAAGAAAGGAATGAGAGAAAATTCATATATAAATAGCATTATATAAGAAATGTTTTGCATGAAGAAAGTGAGGTATGTTTTAGCACCTAACATGTTTTACATGGGTTTCATTATTTTACATTTAAGCACATTTACCCTAGCCAGTAGTCTTTAAAATTCTAAAATATATATATTTTCTGCGTCAAGAAGAGAAAAGTTGCTCAATTTTCATTAGAAATAACAGAGTGCAAAAATTCTTGAAAAAAAAAGAAATTATTTTTTTAGTAAAAATGTATTTTTAGTACAAATACAAATATTTTCAGTCATGCAATGTATTTTTTGTTTAGTTTTGTTTGTTCATCATGACGTATTTTGCATTGCTTTTTAATATTTTTTATAAAAGGTTCGCAGATAAAAAATTACAGCATGTGTAATTCCAAAATAAATGTAAAATATTAAAGCAAATTTTAATAAAATGACATCAAGGTCACAGGTCAAGAATTCCTAGTGGTACATCTAAATGAAATATTAATTTCAGTTTGTTTGTTTTTTTAATACATTTCGTTTTACAAAATATTATTTTAGTTTGTTTAAAATATTTTTCTAATATTTATTACTATTTATTCATTTACATTTATATAATCATTTTTTATTTCATTTCAATTTACAGCATATTTTCTTTTCAGTTAGAAGTCTGTGTGAGGCTGACCCGGGGTCACCCCAGCTGTGGATGTGTTGATGGGCAGATGTTGCTCTTCCTCTTTTTGTTGTGTTTAGGGTCAGGCTGTCACACACGACCTCTCCCTCCATTCTCTCTCGCCTCGTTCTTGTCCTCCTTTGTTCGCTCTCAGACGGTCCCTCGCTCATCCGGTCGTCTTCAGTGCTCAGGGGTCGGCCAGGAAAAAACGCTGTCGTCTTGTCGCAACAATTGAATCCGACGCTTACGTCTGTGAGAAGACCAGGAATGCAATAACAGGAAAATTGGGAGGATTATAAATAAACAGCAGCATTTGAACCGCTCACCCGTGGGCGGAGCATAAATAAACAAACCGCCACCCCTTTGTCTGCCTCGCATTGTTCGCTGAGCTTGATTGGTGGGAGATCGTCGGCTTACACATGAATTATGGGATAATGGTTTAAAAGGCCAAAAGAAGAGTTGGCAGAGACAAGGACTGGGTTTGGGGTTACGACACGGCTGAATGTGTGGCTTCACACAGACCGCTTTAAACTTCTTCGTAGAAAAACAGTCATTAGTATTTAGGAATGTTTTTGGGGGCAATGTTTGTGGATCATTACAACAGCCTCACTTCTGTGTAGAAGATCTATCCATACCAGCCTAAATATAGCACCTGTACAACATCGTTCAGCCGTGAAGTCTCATGGCAAATCATGATTCTGAGGATTTCTTTTTTACATGAATATAACCATCAATAGCATACAGTTGAATAACTATATTACCTGGAAAATTGTTTATCATAGGAAAAGCATAGGAAGTTGGTATTATTGTTATCATGTTTGTTGTATTAAAAATAAAGTGTATTTTTCTGTTATATTTTTTGATATATTACAAGTCTTGTTTTATTTAAATTGCTATACATTTTTTTTTTAATTTTTATTATTAAATATTTTTTACAATAATGTATTATTATTATTATTTTATGCATGTGTTTATTATTTATTATTATCTTCATTTAAAAATATTTGATTTAAACTGTTACTGAAATTCAATTTTGTTAAATAGTTTTGTATTAAAATATACTATATAAAAGCATTAAAATAGAATTTCATTTCATTCATAAATTATATTTTATATTACGTAATAAATTATTTAAATAGGCCTTAGTTTATTGATTATTATTATTATAAAAGTATTAAATGAAATGTTATATAGCTGTATTATTTCTATTATTATAACAGTAGTAAACAGAGTATTTATGAAACTATAAATCATTGTTGTAGTTTATGATATTTGCGTGGCAGTAGTTCGCTCCTGGTCGTGTGATAGGAGTGATTTTCCCACACTTATTATCCATGGCAGAGTTGATTTGAGAGTGTTAATTGTCTTGATTGTCTCCCTGCAGACGAGCGAGAGGCCGTGCAGAAGAAGACCTTCACTAAATGGGTGAACTCTCACCTGGCACGAGTGTCCTGTCGGATCACGGACCTCTACATGGACCTGAGAGACGGACGGATGCTCATCAAGCTGCTGGAGGTTCTGTCCGGAGAGAGACTGGTGAGTCTGAGCGATGATGTCATCGGCAGGGGGCGTGTGTTCTTATGCTGTCATGTCTCTGACTTGTGTTCAGTGTGACTCGTCCATCCCTCAGATAACTGTGTTTGGTTTCATGACCCCGGTGGTTTTGCTTTCACTCGGCCGATTAAACATGTGCGTCATCTATTTGCCCGAAACTGCTCTTTCCTGTCCAGCAAGCGCAGACTTTGGAGAAAACAGGCAGGCTGTTAAAACTCCAGCTTTACTCTTATCAGCTGCTTACAGAAGCACAGATGGAGACCGATCAAAACAAACAAACAAAGATAATGAGAGAGCGCTGAGATGGGTGAAGCTGGCCACAACAGAGAAATACACAAGTAGATTTTGCATGACGATAAGATAATTGCTGACGGTGCCAAAATTTTTTACTGTAATTCTCTGATATGTGACAATAATGTTTGATGTCTACCATTAACAAAAGCACCTGCGTTTTTTTTGCCTATACAGTTTTTAATTTTGTCAGTTACATACAGCACAAAAATAGTACTTTTAGAGTAGTTTGTAAGCATGTTTGGTGTGTGTGTGTGTGTGTGTATATATATATATATATATATATATATAATGAATATTTAGAATTTAGTTTTCAGTTTAGTAATTAGATTTTTAGTATTTGTTTTGGAATTGTAATTTTTTTTATTCTATTTAACTACAATTTATTATAATTATAATACTTAATTATTATTTTTGCTTTTATTAATTTCACAAACTTCAACTTATTTAATTTAGTTGCGAAGGCAACATTTAGTTTTTAATTTAATATTTATATTTTATTTGAGGCATGTTTGAGAGAATCATTATGGCAAAGCTAAAAAATAAACATACAGATATACTAGTTATTTAAACATATTTATTTATGAAAAATATTTTAATATGATATATATTTAATACATGCTTAATTTATTTTACTTAGCACTAATCTGTGAACTGTAAGGATGTTGTCAGTGAGATTTTGATAGAATAAGATTAAAATCATCACAAGTTGCAAGTTTTCAGGCCTTTGTTCCAGACGTCCAGGAGGCTCATCCTTCAGAGCTGATCTCTAACGTCTGTGTCAACAGGTCACGACCTCTGTGTTTGAAGCACACTTCTGGGTTGTCAGTTAAATCATCTTAACAGGGCTGAGACTGATACACAATACATGCTTCTCTCCAGAATAACACATTAGGTCTGCATCAAACCTGCATAGTTTAGTAGCTAAGTTTGGAATACCATCAGGTGTCAAAAGTATTTTCGGTATATATAAATGTCAGAAAATTTCATATTTGAAATCCTCATATTTGACGCACATATTTCTGTTTATAAAGCAAAACTGATTTCCAAAAGTATGCTTATCGACTAATCATTGCAGCATAAGAAATGGACGTTTTCGGAATATGTAAATAAAATGAACGCTTATTTTTACAAAAACTATATTCATGCTGTTTTTTTTTTGTTAGAAGTGAATATGTAGATTTACTTTAAATGCAAATTTCGACTGCTTTTGAGCCGAATTCAAAAGAATTCAAAATTCCATTAATTCCAGTGGGATTAATACCAATAATTCTCAAATTATAGGTTCTTATAAATTTTATAAAATGACGTATTCTAAGAAAAGTATTCTCATATGTTTTGAAAAAATATATGCATATTTTGCATCAATGTAGTTCATTGATAATTTCAAATAAATCTTTCTATTTATAAATAAGGGATGGTAAAATTCAAAAGATTTTTCCATATTCAGAAGGTGCTGATCAGATACAGTATGGTTATAGATGAAAAAAAAGTAGTTGCATTCTGAAGGTTGATGATTGTTTATCATCATTAAACAGCCCCTGCACTTGACTGCATGTGTGTGTGTGTGTGTGTGTGAAGGAGCCATGTGTAAGCGCAGCGCTTACGTTCACACATGCTTTCACTATCTCTCAAGGTTCACGATAAGATAACTCGCCAGTGTGCCAAAAGAGGAAACGCCTTCCTTTGAAACTTCCTGCCTCCATCACCAAGGCCACGAGTCCCATCCTAAACAGAGAGGTTTCAGTGCTCTATCACTGGCGTTTCCTCTGTCTTTTCCTCTTGTGCTGACACAGTACGGTCGAGGCCGAAGACACAGAGACCGCGTTGGTTTTGGCGAGCAATCGGAGTGGAGCTTGTATTTCAAACCCTGTCAAGCGGCCCGTGTAGATTGGTTTACACAAGCGTATCACACAAGTCAAGAGGAAGAAACCTTTACCCAGAATGCATCGATACCAGCAGTGCTTGTGCTCCATTTCACTTACCATAGCAACCATTTAATGAAGAAAAACACATAAATCATACATTTCCTTTAAGTATGTCAGTACTTCCCCTTTATCTGCTTAATCAAACCATAATTCATCCGGCAGTGAATCTGGCTCTAGCGGAGCTGCTGTCCGTGAGTTTTGTCAGGACTTGTCTTCACAGATACAGCAAGTTCAAGCATCCAAACAAAACACTGATTCATCACAAACATATCTTCGATAGCTGACACAAGAGCCATAAGCTTTACTTAAAGCATGTTAGCCGCACATTTTTTGGTACGTACAAATGGTTTTTTTTAGCTTATGTTAAAATATGATAGAATACAATTTCAGGATAGCTTACAGACATTTTTCTCGTACAAATTTTTTATATATATATATATATATATATATAATATATGTATGTATTTAAAACATTAATATTAATAAATTATATTATAATTTAACATTTTTTAAGTCGATTTAAAAAGGTCTGTGTGTATGTAGTATGTATTATCAAGAATTTAATTTAAATAATTTAATTAAAAAAAATTATATGTGTGTATATATATATATATATATATATATATATAATTTTTATTAAAAAAAACATATATTTTATACAATGTTAAAACATTTAATAATTTTTTTTAATCAAAAGGGCAATTTTACAATTTAACTAATTATATTTATATATATAAAAATATTATAAGACATTCTTAATTATTAAAAAGATACAATTATATATCTTAAATATCTATAAATAATTAAATCATTATATAATATTCTAATATATTTTTATTTTTCTAAATATATATATAGATATATTTATATTTTAGAATATATATATATATATATATATATATATATACAGATAGATAGAGAACATAATTGTAGTATAAATACAAATTTAGAGTCGTAAAAAAGGATTTTGCTGCTTTTTTCACACTCTTCTGCTGTTTCAAGGGTTTTGTCTGGATATTCAGCAAGGCTTTGTCCTCAGCGAACAGAAATAACTGTAATTTGGATTTTATCAGACGCCTCTGGGTCTGGGCTTTCATCTGAGATCTGATCGTGTGATTGGTTAATAGAACAATCACTCCTGCTCTTACAGAAATGGCTGTGGAAGGCAGAGCAGCTTTACTGATGCAGCGTCCAATAGAAAACTGCTGATGTCATGCCTTGCACTGCAGTCTCTGGAGTGTGTGTGTGTGTGTGTGTGAGGTCCTCTTACCCGCTCTGAGAGGAGCGTACCACCTCCACGTCTGAGAGGGAGGAAGGATATCACCTCAGGTTCTGCCCCGCTGCTCTTCAGATCATTAGTGAAATGCTGTCACTTCACCTTAAGCGTGTCTTCTGAGGATCAGCTGCTGATTGAGCCGTCTCTCTGAGCATGATGGAGTAGCCAATCCTCCACGCTCGACCCCTGCTCTCAAGCTCATCCATTTTATCACACAGCAGCTTTCTACAGATTATAAATAATCTATTGCATGTATATTTAGAAATCAAAAATACAGTGAAAGTAGCATATGTATTAAATGATTTATCAAGCAACAGTGGCTATATATATATGTTTTTGTTTACAGAATATATGTAAGTGTACTCTGTAGATTTATTCTGTATATATTAATACACACACATACATTATATATTTTGAAAATATTTACATGTATATACATTTATATAATATAATTTATTTTATTGTTATTTTTATTTATATTATATACTTATATTTGATATATAAACAGTTTTCTTAAATATATACATGCATGTGTTTGTATTTATATACATATCATAAATATGCACAGTACACACATATATTAAATACACAAAAAGTTTTATTTTCAATGCAATTAATTGTTTGACGGCACTAATATATATATATAAATGTGAATGTTTTTCAATTAATCCAAATGTATAATTAATTGTAATATAATACATGCAGATATACATAATGCACATTTTTATTTATTTTATTTTTGGAATTATAATTATTAGTACTAATCTGATTATTTTCTTACATTATTTAGACTACTTTTCCTATGAAAAGTAAAAGTTTTCTCAATTTTATATATAAATACACTATATAGAAGATATACTGTGTGTGTGTGTGTGTATATATACTGTACACTATACGCAGTGTTTCCAGACACACCTCAGTTCAGAGTCTCATAAACATCACCTGGTTACTCATAACTCGGTTACTCATTTACCCATTTCTGCATGAGCTAAAACATAAGAGCTCCAGGAAGCTTCATGCATATCCCTTCGTGCAAAGTTTTATTTTAAAGAGAACTCCGGTCACTCTGGTCTTCTTCACTCGGCCTTAGCGTAAAAAATAGGACGTTCCCTCCCGAGGCGTTTAATATATCATATCATTTGACACGTAGCTTTTCCTGTGAGACCTTCTTTCCTTCCCAAATATGTCAGAAAGAAAAATAGCCGCTGAACCTGTCTGCAGGAGCGACGGGAACAAAAGCCACTGCATCATTAACTCATGCTGCGCGGAGTCCGACGGCTCCGGTTACTGCTTTCTGCATGCAATAGATATCACTGTTAACCCTTACCGTGCTGAGATCTGGATGCATTATGAAATGAGCATGCATGCATGTTATAAAGCAGTGTAATAAACGCACACATGTTCTGATTCTGTGCAGCCCAAGCCGACGAAGGGCCGCATGCGCATCCACTGCCTGGAGAACGTGGACAAGGCCCTGCAGTTCCTCAAGGAGCAGCGTGTGCATCTGGAGAACATGGGGTCACATGATATTGTCGACGGCAACCACCGACTCACACTTGGACTGATCTGGACCATCATCCTCCGCTTCCAGGTACAGCATCTTCTGGATACAGCATGTCCAGGCTAGAGTTAAATAGTTGAGTTTTACTGCTTTTGAATCCATTCAATGATCTCCAGGTCATTTTTGAGTGTGATGCTAACGGTCTCATCAGATTCAATTATCTATGCTAAGCTACGGCTAAAAGTGCTAGAGTGCAGACCCAAGGAGATCTGCTGAATGGATTATATATATATATCTTTTTTTTTTAACTGTTTTAATAATTTTTGAATTTATTTTCATTAAAAAATATTTAATTTTTATTGCTTTAGATAGCATAGTAGTATACTGAATGATTATTATTTTTCAATATTTATTTTAATATTTTAAATAATTTTTCTATGTTTATATATTCAGATTTATGTTATTTTCCTTATTATAATGCTGTACAGTAGATTTTAATTTATATTATGTGTTTAAATATTTTTGTAACTTTTTTTTTATTTTTTTAATCATTTTATATATTTTAGGCTTTTATTTATATTTATTTATTTCGGCTTACTTGCATGTAATTATGCATTATTTATTTTTATTATAATAGTAAATACAAAGACACCTTAAAATAAAGTGCTACCATTTTTAACATAAAAATAAGTTCTTGTTACTTTGTCTTGCTTTTTGTTTAGTTTTTGTTTTTATATATTTATTAAAACCAAATTTTATTATTGATTTTATTTCATTTCTAAATTAATTTAAATTGTATTTCTTTCTTTTTTTTCTGTTATTGTTGCGGTTTGAAACCCCCGGCCCTAATAGAATCCCATTTCCATCACGTCACGGTCAAAGAAATGCCCGTTATATGGTTTTGTTGTGTGTAACAGATCCAAGACATCAGCGTAGAGACAGAAGACAATAAAGAGAAACGCTCAGCCAAGGACGCGCTGCTTCTGTGGTGCCAGATGAAGACCGCAGGGTGGGTGCACGTCCAGAATAAAGACACAGACATGCTCGAGTCCTTGATCTCTGACGACTCTGCTTTGTGTTTCACAGCTATCCCAACGTCAACATCCACAACTTCACCACCAGCTGGCGTGACGGCATGGCTTTCAACGCCCTCATTCACAAACACAGGTAATAGCTCCATCGAAACATCAATCCCACCACTCACAGTAAAAGCTTTAGCAATTATACAGCTCTAAAACCTTACTGACTGATGTTTTAGAGAACAAATAAAAGGCGATACCTACATTAAAGCTAGTAACGTATGTTGGCATAAAGATAAGACGGTACACACTGACACGTTGTGTTAATGTCTGGGGAAAAAAAGGGTATTAATATGCTTCCTTCTCAATGCTTGCCATCTTTCCAGGCCAGACCTGATTGATTTCGACAAGCTGAAGAAGTCCAACGCTCACTACAACCTGCAGAACGCCTTCAACCTGGCCGAGCAGCACCTGGGCCTCACCAAACTCCTGGACCCAGAAGGTTTGCATGGCCAGACCTCCTCATGGAGTGTGATAAATCACATATTTGTGCATATATATTAGTCGCATGATCTCTTTCCTGCAGATATCAGCGTAGACCATCCCGATGAGAAGTCTGTCATCACTTATGTCGTCACATACTACCATTATTTCTCCAAGATGAAGGCGCTGAAGGTGGAGGGCAAACGTATCGGAAAGGTCTCGAAAGCTCTCTGTGCTCTCTATTTATTTACCAGTTTTGTCATTTCCATTATTGCTATTAAAGTAGGCATTATTAAATATAACAGTTCATAAATTAAAATGTAAACAGAAAAGTAAATATCTCAATAGTCATATTGTAAAATGTAATGGTGTGATCTTTATAATTACATAATTTAATCTGGTCGTTTGTCTGACATTTGTGTTATTTATTAATCAGTTTTGTAAGATTGTAAATGTAAGTTCAAATGTTACTATTAAAATAAAATAAATCATTGATAAATAACAAAATAAAAAACACACACATCAATAAGTAAATGAATTAATTTAAATGTAACTTAGTAATGGTGTCATCTATAAATATTTACATAATTTTAATTGGTTGAATCTGTTTATTTACTTCTTATTTTAGTCTTTAGTCGTTTAAATATTCCTACTCCTAAATAAAAAAAATAATTTTATTTAATTAAATTAATAAATGTCATTTTAAATCAAATTAAAGCAAATAAATGAATTCATATCTGATGTGTAACTATTAGAAATGGCTTCATCTCTTAAATATTAATATCCTAAACCTGATTATTTAAGTCTTATGCATGTAATTTTGATCAGTTTGGTAAGAAATGTAAAAATGTTTGTCTGAATGTCAGTTTAAATATTACTATTAAAATAAACGACACATAAAAGCAAAATGCATCAATAAGTTAATGAATAAATTCTTATTTGACATGTAACTTGTGTTAATATTTATATACTTCTTTATCGACTCATTATTTCAGTCTTGCATGAGCTAGATATGATTTATTTTGAATAGGAATATTTTATTTATTTAAATACAATTAAAATGCAAACCTAATTATAAATCATTGAAATCTGTGGGTCTTAACCAGGTGCTCGACAACGCCATCGAGACCGAGAAGATGATTGAGAAATATGAATCTCTGGCATCTGATCTTCTGGAGTGGATCGAGCAAACCATCATCATCCTCAACAACCGCAAGTTCGCAAACTCTTTGGTTGGAGTCCAGCAGCAGCTCCAGGCCTTCAACACTTACCGGACGGTAGAGAAACCACCCAAGTGAGCGTCTGCCGGAAACACACAACACATCTAACACACCTGAAACCAACTGAACTTCACTTCTAACTCCTCCTCCACAGATTCACTGAGAAAGGCAACCTGGAAGTGCTTCTCTTCACTATCCAGAGCAAGATGAGGGCCAATAACCAGAAAGTGTACATGCCACGAGAGGGCAAACTCATCTCAGACATCAACAAGGTGACAATTACCTGCTTTTATTCATGAGCTGCACATGGTGTTTAAAGTGTTGAGTAGGACTCATGTTTAGACTTCAGCATTTTTAGCATGTTTAGCAATTATACTCTTTTGTATTTATGCATTTATTCGGTTATTCAAAAGTTTAGTTACAAAAAAATGTTTAGGTTTTATTAATTATTAGCTACAAGTTGTGTTTGAACTGGCTAGGATTCATTATTTATTTATTTGCATACAAATAAATACCATGGTATTATTACCTTGGCATTTTGCTTATTTTGAAATATTTCTGAGAGTCAAATATGGTACAATCACAGCATTTTTAGTAATTCGATTTATATATTATTTAAATATATTATAAATAATATTTAGTGCCGTCACAATATAGCGCTACTTAACATATATGAGCGTACTGTTTATATTTATTATGCTTGTATATATATTTTAATGTATAAATAAAAATGTGGTTTATTTATTTAAAAATATATACAGTATATCTAACATAAATGATATTCATCTAAATGTATAAATGTAATACATACTGTACGAAAATATATTAAATATATATTGTATGTGTGTATAAATATACGCAATGCATGCATATTTTGCATGCGATTAATCACTAATAATATTATGAATATATATGTATATATATTTTTATAATATCATTTGTTTTAATTACAACTTACTTTAATTTAGAATTTAAAATATATATTTAAAATGGCTTGATATTGTTTTATTTTTTATAACTTAATTATTTGATGTTGTTATTTCTAAGAGGAGCTGTGGTACACGCACAGTATAGTTGCATCAGTGAGTGAAGTGTGTTGACTGTGAAGCTGAAGCTGTGGTGTTGTGGCAGGCGTGGGAGCGTCTGGAGAAGGCCGAGCACGAGCGTGAGCTGGCGCTGAGGACTGAGCTGATTCGACAGGAGAAGCTGGAGCAGCTCGCCAGACGCTTCGACCGTAAGGCCGCTATGAGAGAGACCTGGCTGAGCGAGAACCAGCGCCTCGTCTCTCAGGTGCGTTCACTGCCTTGGGCATATATACAAAAACACATTTGTCCAACACTGCATTGCGTGATACATCTCAGACAGAATTTCATGCCGTTTTCTGACCCCTGGTGGTCAAAGATACAAGTCACACAATTTGCAATGTTTTATCATTTATACTTTTGCAGTTCCCCTAAAAATTAGTTTATTCATAATTTAATATTTATTATGAAATATTGTTATTACTTATTTTGTAATTTTATTAATATACTTTTTTTTATGAAAACACAATTAATATTTTTCCACAATTTTCCTGCAACATTTATTTATTTATCTTTTAAACCTTTTTTAATGTTTATTTAGTTTGGTTCTTTATACGTTATTGCTATTATTCATACATTTATATTATTGTTGTATTTTATATATTCTTATTGTTGTATAAGAATACATTATTATTACTATATATAATATATGTATTACTGCTGTCAAATAATAGTGATTAATCATCACATCCAAAATAAAAAAAAGTTTACGTAATATATATGTGTCTACTGTAAATGTATTTTGTAAATATATGTATAAATACACACTCACACAGTATATATTTAGAGAATATTCAGATTTATTTATATGAATATATTTATAGAATTTATATCATATATAAATATATCTAATAAACAAATTTTTTATATATATTTTTCTTAAATATATACATCCAAAAAATAACTGAACAATATTCATGAACTGTTATGAAAGCTATATAAGAAAAACATTTGATTTATTATGATATTATTTAATTGAAATCATTATTATTATATAATTATTTCACAATTCTCAGACACAAAAAACAAACAAATGTGCAATAAGAAATGGCAAGTTCAAACTAGCAAAACGTCTGTATTTTCTTAACACTCCTGTTTCTTCTCCACAGGACAATTTCGGATTCGACCTCCAGGCGGTCGAGGCAGCTACTAAAAAGCACGAGGCCATCGAGACGGACATCGCGGCGTACGAGGAGCGTGTGCAGGCGGTGGTGGCTGTAGCTAGAGAGCTGGAGACGGAGAACTACCACGACATCAAACGCATCACCGCGCGCAAAGACAACGTGCTGCGTCTCTGGGAGTATCTGCTGGAGCTGCTCAAAGCCCGCAGACAGCGGCTGGAGATGAACCTCGGCCTGCAGCGTGTCTTCCAGGAGATGCTCTACATCATGGACTGGATGGACGAGATGAAGGTGAGCGAGGAAGACGAGGACGGAGGAAGGAGCTGGTCAGGTTAAAAGCCAGAGGTTTAGATGAGAGGCTAAAATAGAGTAGCATCTAAAATAGATTCTAGCAATAGAAAGAGGTAAAAACTATTTAGCTAGATTTTATACATTTAATTTTATGCATTCTTTTAACCATAATTTTTGCTCAGATTGACTTTGCTCTCTAAGTTTTGGGTCCTATAGATGCAGTACTGTATTTGCAATGATAATCATGATTTTGAAACTCATTTATTATTGTCCCTCTATATAAATATATATATAATTTTTCATTTAATTAATTTTTTATTTCATGTAAATGTTCCAGTTTCCTATTTTGGGGAAATTTATTTTTATTTTGGTTTTAGTAAATTTAGTACTTCACCTTAAACTTATTTGAGTTCAGTTATTGTTTTATTATTTTTATTAATTATTTTGAATTTTAATTTATTATTTGTTTTATTCCAGGTTTATTTTAATGAATAAAAGCATTATTTTAATTTTTTTTTCAGTTTTGAGTATTAGTTAATAAAAAAAACATCATAATTATTCTAATTAACTAAAATTAAAACCATAAAACCATTTTTATTTCTTGAAAAAAATATTTTAACAGAAAATTAAATTGAAAATAAATTAAAAAAATTAGTGAAATTAAAATTAGTGAAATTAAAATAAACCTGTAAATTCATTTTATTTTCACTAATTACCAAGACGACATTTCTTTATTTTATTTAGTTTACCTTTACATAATACATAACTAAAACTAAATTAAAAATGAACACAAAAAAGAAATATTACACGAATACACAGCTACATTACTAAAATTTGAACTAAAGATTTAAATGAAAATGCGGAATATAAGAATAAAAATTAATTCCAAAATACCATTATTAATAAATAAAATGTATAAAATGAGTGTCACAATTATACTAAAATAACAGGGACACCAACAAATCCTCAAATTAAACCATAGGAAATAGGAGACTGGAATATTTACAAGAAATAAAAAAATTAAATGAATAAAAAATAAAAGTAAGCAACAAAAATGGTATCAGAGCAGAGAGTTAGCAGAGTGTCAGTATAAACTAAACTGAATGCATTGAATGCTATTCTGAACGATGTTTGACGTAGTGATATGGTCTCCTGTCCTCCACAGATGCTGCTGCTGTCTCAGGATTATGGGAAACATTTGCTGGGAGTGGAAGATCTGCTGCAGAAGCATGCACTGGTGGAGGCCGACATCGGGATTCAGGCCGACCGCGTCAAAGCCGTCAACAACAACGCACAGAGGTTTGCCGTGGATGAGGAGGGTAAGAAGAGCTCCTTAGTCTTTACTCCTTCACAAACTGGCTCATCTCGGAATATTATTCATAGCAAAGAAGCATTTTTCAGAATGACATGAATGTAAGGAAACCAAGTTCAGTCTATTAGGGTCGAGTCAAACTAGTTTTGTGCAGTCCGAGTTCATGATTCACTTGTAGAGGTTTTTATATTCGGAGGGAGCGTGCAGAGCTGGACCAGTTTTTGCGAGGTTCCCACGTTCATGAAGAACCTGGAAAATGCAGGGAGTTTTAAAACTCTAGATTACAGGCCAGGAAAAGTCAAGGAAACGTAATAAATTTTAACAGTCGTGGAAAAGTCATGAATATTTTTTATAGTGGATATAAATTTCTCTGGTTATGCTATAAATGCAGTCCAAACCGCATTTGAGCTGCAGGACACAAATAAATTCTTTATATTTCTGCATTACAGGATTAGTACCTGACATAAGCTTTAGTCTATTGTTCTATTTATTCATATTTTGTATTTTCTTTTACATTCATAAGGCAGTTTATTTACAATTGTGTTATACATTTATATTGATATTTAAATTTTATGTACTATACTATTTCTTAATATTATATTATACAAAACCTTTTTTTTAATTTACATGTTCATCTGTTTATATATTTTCATTTCGTTATATGTCTATATACTTCTTATATCAAAATTTCGTATATGCATTATATTAGCATATGAGATGAAATCATCCCCAGTGAACTCTCTTTAAATCATTTTACAATGAGTTAAGCAGCACTACAATAGTAATGGAAATATATTTTTCATAAAGGGAAGCATATGGAAATGTTATTCAACAAAAGTCACTTTACGTAATATTATTAAACCAGCTTGTGAAAAACAAGGGTAAAAAAAATTCAGGTCAAAAGTGTTTCACTAGTTCCTTCTCTCTCAACTCAAACAAATGAAACAAATGAAGGTGCTTTTTGTTTTTGGCCGAATCGCCCAGCCCTAGTTTTTTGATTCCTTAATGGTTTCTATCTTCTCCGATTCGTTGCAGGCTATAAACCCTGTGACCCTCAGGTCATCCGTGACCGAGTGGCCCACATGGAGTTCTGCTATCAGGAGCTGACCCAGCTGGCAGCCGAGCGCCGAGCCCGCCTGGAAGAGTCCCGCCGCCTCTGGAAGTTCTTCTGGGAGATGGCGGAGGAGGAGGGCTGGATTCGCGAGAAAGAGCAGATCCTGTCCTCGGACGACTGCGGTAAGGATCTGACGGGTGCCGTGCGTCTTCTGAGTCAACACCGCGCTCTGGAGGACGAAATGAGCGGGCGAGCCGGTCACCTCCAGCACACGGTGCGTGAAGGTCAAGCCATGGCCGACGCCGGGCACTTTGGCGAAGATAAGATTCGCGAACGCATCGCCGACGTCCAAGCGCAGTGGGCCGCTCTGGAACAGCTGGCAGCGGTGAGGAAAAAGCGTTTGGAGGAGGCTTGCAGCCTTCACCAGTTCCAAGCCGACGCGGACGACGTCGACACCTGGACTCTGGACGCGCTTCGGATCGTCTCTACCGCAGACGTTGGCCACGACGAGTTCTCCACTCAAGCTTTGGTCAAGAAACACAAAGACGCCTCGGCCGAGGTCGCTAGCTATCGCTCGGTCATCGACGCTCTTCACGAACAGGCCCAGTCACTTCCTCCAGAGCAGGTGCAGGCTGCTAACGTCAACGAGCGGCTGGCGGGCATCGAGGAGCGCTATAAGGAGGTCTCGGAGCTGACCAGGCTGAGGAAACAGGCCTTGCAGGACGCCCTGGCACTCTATAAGATGTTCAGCGAGGCAGACGCATGCGAGCTGTGGATCGACGAGAAGGAGCAGTGGCTCAACAGCATGGAGATCCCAGAGAAGCTGGAGGACCTGGAGGTCATTCAGCACAGGTGAGCGGTCAAGTCTGTATTTGTGGTCATATTTGTCACAGGCTTGTGCCAATTAGTTGGGATTTGTGGAATGCAAATTTCAGGTTTTGAGCTTTTACTTGATTTGCATCATTTTGAAATGTTTGATGTTGGCTTGAGAAACCCTATCTTTAAAAGCTTTTACAAGCTTGAAGCCATTTTAACTTTGATATCATTTAAAAAGCTACAATTTGAAGCATTTTAAAAATGCAAGGTTTAAATGAGTTTTAAGTTTGAAATACTTCATTTTTTTATTTTGTTTTAAAGCGCTTTGCAGTATTTTTAAGTCTAAAAAGATTTTAAGTTTAAACTTTGAAGCAGTTTATAAAGCTTGATGTTTGAAGTTTGAAGTTAAAAGTAGTTTAAAAGCTTAAAGCAGTTTTAAGTTTAGAAAGCGTGAAATTAAAGCGGTTTTAAGTTTGAAGTAGTCTTAAAAATTCAGGTTTTGGAGGTATTTTAAGTTTGACAGATTGAGCTGTTTCGAATTTGAAGTATTTTTAAAACTTGAATTTAAAGCGTTAAGTTAAAAGTAATTTTAAAAGCTTGAAGCAGTTTTGAGTTTAGAAGTTTAAACGTGCATTCTGAACCAATTTTAAGTTTGATGAAGCTTGAAAAAGTTTTTAAGCGGTTTGAGGTAGTTTTAAAAGGTTGTTTTAAAAGTGTGAAGCAATTTTAACTTTGATGTAGATTAAAAACCTAAATTTTGAAGCATTTTTAAATGACTTTCTCAAGCCAGCGTAATTAAGAGCGTTTACCGCCACAGCTGTTCATGCTGAGTCCTGCCGCTGGAGAACAGCAGTACAAATGATTGTCTGGACATTCTCTGAGCTCGATAACAGATTGAACTCACTGTGGTGTGTCCAGATATCACATTATTCGTTTCTCAAGGACAAACTGGCCCTTATTGTAAAACATGGCTCATCGGAGCTGCTGTTGTTGATAATTGTGTGAAGAAATGTTTTTATTACCCTCCAGGTTTGAGAGTCTGGAGCCGGAAATGAATAACCAGGCCTCACGAGTGGCCGTTGTCAATCAGATCGCCAGGCAGCTCATTCACAGTGGACACCCGAGTGAGAAAGACATCAAAGCCCAGCAAGATAAACTCAACACCAGGCAAGTCAAAGCGAATGTGTTTTTAAGTATGGTGTTGAAAGCACAAATACCTGCTGAAAGTACTAGTATAATGTTGCTAGGTACCAGTCATTAGATACTAATATACTTTTATTAATTTATACATTTATACTATTAGTATAAATAATATATTAATATAATATTTATAGTATTATTTTACAATAAGCTAAAAAAAAATAGTAGATTTAAGAAAAATAATATAATAATATTTTTAATGAAAATGACAATTTTTACTTTTACTTTTAGGTATTTGTACATATTGCAATTTCAATTTAAAAGGCATAATGGAATTTTGGTTTGCAAAATAAAATAAAAAATTAAACAAAAGAAATTTCATTACTGTAACATTTCATTATAAAATAAAAATTCACGAAAATAAAATCAAATATTTAAGAAAACTACAATAATAATAATAATAATTATTTTTTTTTTATTTTAAATTTCAAAACTATTATTTTTGGCCGTATTAAGCCATATTTTGTTTTTAATTCCATCAATCATGAAGCCCTATATACTGGCTCATCAACTGGGTCTTAATAAAAATACATTCAGATCAAAATATACATTTGACCAGGAAGTTGAATTATGACTCATTAAACAAAGTTTAACTAGCTTAACCATCCAAGCATGCTGGTCAGCTCCCTACATTAGATGCATCAAGTGTATCTAAACTAGCTCTTAACCAGCTGGTTAACCGGCCTGATGCTCATCCGCAGGTGGAGTCAGTTCCGAGACCTGGTGGACCAGAAGAAAGAGTCCCTCAACTCGGCTCTGGGCGTGCAGAACTACCACCTGGACTGTAACGAGACCAAATCCTGGATCCGCGAGAAGACCAAAGTCATCGAGTCAACCCAGGAGCTGGGCAACGACCTGACGGGCGTCATGGCCCTCCAGCGCAAGCTCACCGGCATGGAGCGCGATCTGGCTGCCATCGAAGCCAAGCTGGGCGACCTCCGTGGTGAAGCGGACCGCTTGGCCGGAGAACACCCCGACCAGGCCAAAGCCATCACGGGACGCTTGGCTGAGATCACCGCCGTTTGGGAGGAGATGAAGGAAACCCTCAAAAACCGCGAGGCGTCTCTCGGTGAGGCCAGCAAGCTGCAGCAGTTCCTCCGAGAGCTGGACGATTTCCAGTCCTGGCTTTCCCGCACGCAGACGGCCATCGCATCCGAGGACATGCCCAACACGCTGGCCGAGGCCGAGAAGCTCCTGGCCCAGCACGAGGGCATCAAGAACGAGATCAACAACTACGAAGAGGACTACCAGAAGATGAGGGACATGGGAGAGATGGTGACGCAGGGGCAGACGGACGCTCAGTACATGTTCCTGAGACAGAGGCTCCAGGCTCTGGACACAGGATGGAACGAGCTTCATAAGATGTGGGAGAACCGGCAGAACCTTCTGTCTCAGTCTCACGCCTATCAGATCTTCCTCAGAGACACCAAACAAGCTGAGGCCTTCCTCAACAGCCAAGTGAGTTGATTCTACACCATTTTCTTTTAATACTTTAGTTGAAAAAGGTTGCTTAGATTATTAAAATGTATTCTCTCTTTTTTTGTAGGAGTATGTTCTGGCTCATACCGAGATGCCCACCACCCTTGAAGGAGCAGAAGCTGCCATTAAAAAGCAGGAGGACTTCATGACCACCATGGACGCCAACGAGGACAAGATCAATGGAGTGGTGGAGGCCGGAAGGAGACTGGCCAGTGACGGAAACATCAATGCTGACCGCATCCAGGAGAGAGCAGCCTCTATTGATGACCGGTAACACAACACATGCAACTAAGCAGATGAAAACAGATAAAAGAGTGGGATTGACCTTCAAGCTTTAACCTGCAGGCACAAGAAGAACCGTGAGGCTGCCGTGGAGCTGCTCATGAGACTGAAGGACAACAGAGACCTGCAGAAGTTCCTTCAGGACTGCCAGGAGGTGAGCTGACCCGGACACATACTAGTATAGTTTGCATTCATATTTAGGTGTTTATTTTATATTTTCATTTTAATTTTTAGTTACATTTTTGTGTGATATTTGGCATTTTCTTCTTCTTCTTTTTTTTTTTATATGTTTATTTTGTATTGTTTTATTATTTTTATTATTAGTTTTAGATACTTTAGTACAGCAAGTTAAACTAAATTAAAATGAGAAATGTTTTATTTGAGGTCAAATTTATTTTCTTATTTTTTTAATGATTTTATTTTAGTTAACTTTAATATCCCTTTTTATTTTAATATTTGCACACAATTATTGTTTTTAAACATATTTACAATAATATTTAGTATATGTTTTCTATTTTCCTTTTCATTTAATTACATTTTAAGTTATTTTTGTTGTTTGTTTAGTTTTTTCTCATTTTATTTATTTATATTTCTCTTTTCTTTTTTCTGTTTGTTTTTAGTTTTGCATACATTTTCCATTTTAATTACAGTCTAAATTATTCTGTTGTTTGGATTTCTTTGTATTTTTAATTACATTTTTTATTAAATATTATTATCACCTTTTTAAATATGTACGTATCGTTTCTTCTTATTATTATTTATTTGTTGCTGAAAATACATAAATTAAAAAATAAATACATTTAAAAACAAAAATGTATTTATATCTCCCATTTTAGTTAGTTTCATGTGCTGAAAAATAAGGCAGATCCAATAGAAAGCCACTTTACCGTGACTGTTTTGTGTCCTCTGCTCAGCTGTCTCTGTGGATCAATGAGAAGATGTTGACAGCACAGGACATGTCCTATGATGAAGCTCGTAACCTGCACAGCAAATGGCTCAAACACCAGGCCTTCATGGCCGAGCTGCAGTCCAACAAAGAATGGCTGGACAAAATCGAGAAGGTCAGTTATCAGTGGATTTCATTTAATAGCGCTCACTTTACTTAACCCAATGCACTTTTTTCCATTTGCTCCTTTTTTCTAATCTTGCTTTCTAATAAACCTGCCACTGTATATCTCAAATGCTGATAAAAGCATTGAATGTAACTAATGTAATGTCTGTCTGTCTGTCTGCAGGAAGGGAAGCAGCTGGTCTCGGAGAAGCCGGAGACAGAAGCTGTAGTGAAGGAGAAGCTGGCAGGGCTCCAGAAGATGTGGACCGAGCTGGAAACCACGACTCAGACTAAAGCCCAGTGTCTGTTTGACGCCAACAAAGCCGAGCTCTTCACACAGAGCTGTGCCGATCTGGACAAATGGCTGGTGGGCCTGGAAGGTCAGATTCAATCGGATGACTACGGCAAAGATCTGACCAGTGTCAACATCCTGCTCAAGAAACAACAGGTTTGAGAAGATCCTACTCTGAAGGATGAGACATAAAGTGCCCCTATTATGGGTTATGAAAGGTTCATAATTTGGTTTTGGGATCATGCATGTGAGGTCAAAAAACACTTTTGTTTTCTTATAATATGCATTTATTTTTTAACCGTATTTGTTCAGTAACTCCCAAACGATTCATTTTTCCAAATCATCTCAAGTAATTGGTCGATTTAATTTAAAGCAGTGTTTGTGAGCTTTAAACGCTCCAAAACAGACACCTAGCGGTGAAGAATGAATCTGCAAAAAGACCAACAAGTGGGCGGGGGATATGTTAATTCTTCATGTTGTCGTTGGCTTGGGACTCATTATAAAAATGGCTTGCTTCAATGATTCAGAGTCTACGCTTTCTTTTGAGAGACAATAACTTTATACACGGTGCACTTTCAGATTTAAAACTTGCTTCTTAAATAGAGAAAAAGAAATTAAATATGGTGTCCAACTAATGCTGAGATATAGAGTAAAGAGAGTTCCCCTTCTTCTTAAGGAGCAGTGGGATTATCACGGGTGATATAAAGTTTACTTCAGGATGTCAGTGGCTTAGCAAACAAATTTTTTATGATGCACAAATTTTTTTTTTTACTGGCGGTGTGTAAACCGCATTTATTTAAGTGTGAATTGCACAATAGCTTTAACTCTTCTGCTTTGTGTGCAGATGCTGGAGAACCAGGTGGAGGTGCGTCAGAGGGAGGTGGAGGAGCTACAGTCTCAAGCTCATGTGTTGAGGCAGGAGGGAAAAGACACGGATGAAGTGGACGGACGCCGGAAGGTGGTGGAGCTGAAGTTTAAGGAGCTGCTGGATCCGCTGCAGAAACGGAAAGACTTCCTCATGGCCTCGCGTGAAATTCATCAGTTTAACCGTGACATGGAGGATGAGATTGTAAGTTTGGTTTATGTGTGTGTGTGTGATTGTGATTGTTGAGCTGTTCTGAGCTGACTTCTTGTTTCTCCTTCAGCTCTGGGTTGAGGAGCGGATGCCTCTTGCTACATCAACAGACCATGGCCACAATTTACAGACCGTTCAGCTGCTAATTAAGAAGAACCAGGTAATGTGTTATGGGTTCATTATTTTTTAATTACTATTTGTGATCCTAGAGCACAGGTATATTTGTAGAAATAGTCAACAATACATTGTATGGGTCAAAATTATTGATTTTTCTTTTATACCAAAAATCATTCGGATATTAAGTAAAGCTCACGTTCTGTGAAGATATTTTGTACATTTCCTACCGTAAACTTTATTGTTGTTTGGTAATGTCTTGCTAAGAACTTAATTTGGACCACTTTGAAGGTTATTTTCTTAAATTTTTGCACCCTCTATTCTTAAAAAAACATAGATCAATGGAAAGATGATTTATTTATGATGAATAAGTTCAGAAAATTGACCCTGGTTTTGTAGTCTAGGGTCACATTTAAATACAAACACAAACTAGAGATCTGATTGTATTAGGAACACACTTACTCAAATGCCCTTTTATCCACAGACGTTACAGAAGGAGATCCAGGGCCATCAGCCGCGCTGTGACGATATATTGGAGCGCAGCCAGAGCATCCTGAAGGCCGACAGTCCCAATGTAGAAGCCATCCAAGCCCGTCTATCTGACTTGCAGCAGCTCTGGAGCCTGATCATCCAGGAGACGGAGAAACGGCACACCAGACTCGAGGAGGCCCATAAGGCCCAGCAGTACTACTTTGACGCAGCTGAAGCCGAAGCCTGGATGAGCGAGCAGGAGCTCTACATGATGTCTGAAGAGAAGGCCAAGGTCTGGGATGTTTCCATGAATTAAATCTTTAACATGAATGATTCCAAAGAAATTATGTGTTTAAGGCAAGACACAAGCTGATCAGTTTTGAGATTTTGGTCTATTTCGCAAAATACACATTTGTAGATTTAGATTTCAATACATATCATTAAAGTTTGCTCCTCTACTTAAGCAGCACTTACCCCAAACTAATGGTTTTTACTGAAGAGTATGTTTGTGTATTATTTAAATAACATTTTATTTCTAAAAACATGGTTGCAAATGTATGGTAAAAAAGATATTTTAAATATTTGTAGTAAAAGTTAACAAAACTTCTGGAAATGTTTGCAAATTAATGTATATATATATACATTATATATATATAATATATATAATATATATATAATATATAACGTGTGATTTTGTGTATTTTAACATTTCCTAAATTCTACATCCTAATGTATTATGATTAATTAAAGGAAAACT
>JAUMHI010000052.1:16903097-16916736 GCA_032359435.1 Enteromius unitaeniatus | reverse complement strand
AATAGATTCATTCAATATATGCTTTATATTTTTAATATAACTTTTTTTTTACACAATGAATAAAAGCATAAAATCTGATTGGTCGAGAATGACACTCTGGATTTGTGTGTGCCTCATTATCCTCTGAAGGTGAACCTTCTGCAGTATGAGACTAATATTGCACAACAAAGAAGTAAATCAAGCGGTTTTATTGGCTAAAAGCACTGTACACTAATCTTCGCTTAATGAAATATGATGTATGTTAAATTCTCACACAATGAGTCAAAAGCTGTGTGTCTCTGGAGGTGTTTGACTCACCGCTGCCCTCTGCTGGTGTGCTCAGGTCAGGCAGCTGCAGGAGGACGCCGTGCGTCTGCAGTCAGCGTACGCTGGAGATAAAGCAGACGACATCCAGCGGCGCGAGGGCGAGGTGCTGGAGGCCTGGAGGAGTCTGCTGGAGGCCTGCGAGGGCCGAAGGGCCCGACTGCTGGACACCGGAGACAAGTTCCGCTTCTTCAGTATGGTGCGGGACCTCATGCTCTGGATGGAGGACGTCATCCGCCTCATCGAGACGCAGGAGAAGCCCAGGTGTGTGACTTACACCGGCCTGTGCTATTGCTGGACATAGGCCTACGCTTCAGTTAAATGTGAAAGTGTGGGTGTCTTTGAAACAAGAAATGGCTCATAATGAGACCAAATAGTAGTTTCTTTTTTCACATATAAAATGTCAAAGGTTGTGTGTCATTGCTAGAGTTATAGAGGGATGTCCTTTTTCATCTCTTTGATTGGATTTTTATAAATGTATTTAGTATATAGATTAGAGTCCACTTTGTCATTGTGCAGTTTATTCTGAATAAAAATGTGATTAAACAATTATATAATAATAATAATAATGCACATGTTCTAAAAGATAAATATAAAAAATAAATATATTCTATAAATGCTAATATAAAAATCTATCAGTAAATGAAAAAACGAACTATTAAAAGCATTTTTAAAAAGTAAATAAAAAAATGTATTTTAGTCTTAGGTGATACTTTGATTTTAAATGAAATTTTTTACTATTAAAAATAAAATGTAGAAAACTATTTTGGTTTTAGTATAAATTCAATTTTAGGTTTAGTTTATAATAATTAGGACTAAATTGTCTAACTTTTTCATCTTTCTGACACTGATTTATATAAAACAATTGTAATGTTTATGCAGTGAATTATTAGGATTTTTAAAAAAGGTATATAATTAAAATATATATATATACATTTTACATTAGGAACATTTTTAAGTACAAAATAAATATAAAAATCTAATGTTTAATATTTTAGATCAGTCTGAAGGTGTAAATCTGCTCTCTTTCTGCTGTTCTTCAGGGACGTGTCGTCTGTGGAGCTTCTCATGAACAACCACCAGGGAATCAAGGCTGAAATCGATGCACGTAACGACAGTTTCACGGCCTGCATCGAGCTGGGCAAATCTCTCCTGGCACGGAAACACTATGCATCAGAGGAGGTGGGATGAGTGAAGAGCTCTTAGATGAGAAGAACCGTCTTTAGATGTCTTGGTTCAGTCCTTTATGTCCATTTACCTCCCCTACAGATCAAAGAAAAGTTGTTGCAGTTGACGGACAAGAGGAAAGATATGATTGACAAGTGGGAGGACAGATGGGAGTGGCTTAGACTGAGTGAGTGTGATGGGAAATAGCTTGAGAGCTCCTGCGTTATCAACCGCTCAACTTTATAAAGATTAGTATACAAACAATGTATATATATTTAAATATATAATATATTATTCTAGTAAAGGTCAGAATGAGTATGTAGTTAATATTAGTATATAAAAATAAAGAATAAATTCAAATTTATAAATTAAATGTATGAAACATTTCAATAAATACATTCAAATAATTAAAAAGTATAATTACTATAAAATGAAATATTACCACAAAATTATTATTAAATAAATATTACCTCTTATTTTTTTTATTAATTAAAACTAATATTAAGTGAATTAGGAAGTAGTTTTCCCAGCTGATTGTTTCTTGTGGCTGCCCTCTATTTGACATCGTGGGACTGAAAGCGTCTCCTCCCATGATGCTCAGCAGCTCTGATACATTATCTCTGACCTTGTTATGGGAAGTGTGTAGAAGGATGTGGGCAGCTTGGGCTTTAAATCATTGAAACTAACTTCCCCTTTGTGCCGGTGTGCGTGTGCAGTTCTGGAGGTGCACCAGTTCTCGCGGGACGCTGGTGTGGCCGAGGCGTGGCTGCTGGGACAGGAACCGTACCTCTCCAGCAGAGAGCTGGGACAGAGCGTGGATGAGGTGGAGAAGCTCATCA
This sequence comes from Enteromius unitaeniatus, assembly GCA_032359435.1. Lineage (NCBI taxonomy): Eukaryota > Metazoa > Chordata > Actinopteri > Cypriniformes > Cyprinidae > Enteromius > Enteromius unitaeniatus. Next base: position 16,914,427 of record JAUMHI010000052.1, on the reverse strand, counting down.
AACGCCACGAAGCCTTCGAGAAATCAGCCGCCACCTGGGAGGAGCGCTTCTCAGCGCTCGAGAGACTGACTACGGTGAGAGACAGAGAGTGTGTGTGTGAGAGAGAGAGAGAGGGTAAGTGTGTGTGTGCATATATTTATATAGAGAGAGTGTGTGTGTACTTGTTTGACTATACTTGTGAGGGACCAAATGTCTTCACTTATATGGTGAAAGATCAAGAAACCCACTAATGAGGACATGTTGCTGGTGCTCACCAGATAAAAAGGCTTATAAATCAGTCTCCAGTAGATCTGATGTAGATCGAGTGTCATGCACATGTTTCTGTGAAGGGTAGGTTTAGGGAGAGGGTTCGGAAAACATCATTCACCTGATAGAAAATCAATGGAAGTGTCTAAGTGTGACGTCACCATGACTCTGATTGATGTACTTCTCTGTGTATTGTGTAGTTGGAGTTATTGGAAGTGAGAAGACAGCAAGAGGAGGAAGAGAGGAGAAGGAAACCGCCCACACCGGATCCAGTCCAGGCGCAGGACGCAGAAACACAACAGAGGTGAACACACACACACACACACACACAGAGCTACAGATGTAAGCAGAAAAGACAGGTGAGTACTCTGTCAGATAATGTGTTTCAGCTTATGAAGATAATGTTATGTGTAAGTTTTGTGTGAGCCATGTTCGTACGAGTAAATTAAGAGTACTTAATAATACGTTATATATATTAGTATATAAAATGTATTAGTTTAGTCAAACTAATTATGGATTAAAGTATTGTATTTTATGTAAATAGTTTTTTATATGAATATATGAAGTGTGAAATATAATGCAATAAAATGATTTGCATATACATAGATGTAATATTTAGTATAAAATGAATGTAAATACATTTTAATGATGTATTTTCTATTATTCTATTATTGTATTAATTTAATAAATAATATTGCATATATTAAAAGAAAGATTAGTTAAATAGTTATGTAAATAATTAGGATAAAAGAATACTTTCTACAGTATTGATCAGAATGTTGCATTGTTGAAAGGCAGCACTGTCAGTACACTTGAAGCTAAAGTGTGTGTGTGTGTGTGTGTGTGTGTGTGTTCACAGAGAAGGAGAGCAGATAGCCCAGAACGGACTGCCATCAGACCAGGACTCTCCACGGGTTAGTTACCGCTCCTGTACCTACCCACAATACACTAGCAATCAACAGACACCACGAACTACCGACCAGGGACACTGAGAGTTCCCATAATGCTCTCTGATGATCACACACCTCTGCAGCAGCTGACGGGACACAGACGGGTTTGTTTATAAGCGCAGGTTATCAGTGGACTTTGTGAAGGCTAATAATACTCCGTGTGTTTTCTGGACATGACGAACGAGTGATGATGATGAAATGAAGTCATTAGAAATAAGTAATGCACAATGGAAATATGGAGCCGTTAAAGCACTTCTAGAAATGCCTCCATACTAAAATGAGTGTTATTGAATGTGTAACGTGTTGAATTGACTTGTTGAGGTGGAACTTTAGGAGGATTCACTTCTGATTGTGTGTTAGAAAAACAGGAACATACACAAGGCAAAAACTCATGTTCTTCCTCTGTAGGATGAAAATGATGTGGCTTTATGCTTAAAAACAAGAAAAATGTTAGACGTTGGGGTTAGAAAATAAATCTTATTCCCTTTTAAATTGCCGTTATTTTCCTGGTATTTCCTCCCTTGTTTTAAGCATAAAGTCACAAAATTTGAATAACCTTTTCAGAAAATAAGAAAATAAAACGCATCTGTTATTTAATAAATTAATGAAACTTTAATGAAATTTTAGTTTAAAATTATATATTTAAATTATTATTATTAAATGTTATATTTTATTAACATTTATTATATTTTTATACTAAAAAATACATATGATTTGTTAATATTATAATTAGTGTTTATGCAAAATAAAAGTTTTTGTTCATATAATATATGTATGTGTTTTGTGTATGTTTATTATGTATATATAAAGACAGTATATGTATATGTTCATAATAAATATAGAAAAAAGTATTATTTTGGATGCAGTTAATTGCAATTATAATCACCTTATATAATAAAATATATATTTAATATTAATATATTATATATAAATAAAATATGTATATTTTCAGTTGTTTTAAGCATAAAGTCACAAAAGTTTGGTCGGTTTTTCAGAAAACAAGACTTGTTATCATAGTCATTTGTATTTTTGATTTTAAGAATGTTTTGATATTTGTACCGTAAAACAAGAACATGATTTTTTGCCGTCTAATTCCTGCTTTATGGGTAGCTCTAGACTTACTGTAAGCACTGTTATTACTGTAAAAGCGAAGTGTGTTCCTCCTCTGGATGTTGTTGGAGAGTATGTGTGATGTGAGTCATAATGAAACCAGAGCATATATCTAGATATTTAAACCGGATCTGCCATGTTTTTAATAGTTTGGTTTTGCTTTGGTTTGTTGTTTGGGATGTTGTGAGTTTGTGAAACTCAAAGCTGTCGAAGAAAAGTCCAATACAGTAGGGTCTGTGTGTGTGTGTTTGAGGTGATTTACCATAAAACAATCTGAAACGATGAATGTTGTCATGTACTTCCAGTGTCTCTGTTATCCGTGTGGACAGACTTTCTTTAGCTGACTAACAATAAATGAAGCCACTCTTTCTCCCCAGTGTGTGTGTGTGTGAGAGAGAGACGTGATTCTGTTGAAATGCTCTTGATGAGAGCTGTAAGGGTTTTAAGCACAGATTTTATTAGGTTGTGTTTGAGTTCCCGAGAGCAGTTTGAGCGGAGCAGGACGCCGTCAGACGGGTTTTGCGGTACAGTAACACATCTGGAGTGGATTCTGTGTGCTTTTACTTCAAGCATGATGTTTTCTGAAGTGATTGAGCTCCAGACATCTGCCGTGTTTCCTGACCTGCTGTAGATCCAGAGAGTTTTTCATCTCGCTTCATCTTTTTACTTTTAAAGTCAACATGAAATGCATTTCAAACCTTATTCATTTACAGTATTATCTGACATTATTAACAATGTCTAATAGCCGGCATGATGTCACATGCAAAAAAGGAAGTTATGGATAAAAGGACATGCACTGAATTATTAACAGTGTGTTTTAACATGTTTGAACGTGTTCGTTTGGTCTTGTTTTTCAGTTCAATTAAGTTATTAAATTAAGATATATTTACTGAAGATACTTATTTTATAGGGAAAAAAGATCAAAATGAAGTGACTTTTAATATCAGTTCTGTTTTTTTTTTAAATGTTTTGTTAGTTTAATATTAATCTAAATTTATAAACATATTTAATAAAATGTTTTTTTATACTTATGTTAATACATTTTGTTTTCAAATATTTACTGAACAATTTCGCAAAATGTAGTGACTTTATGCTTACAACATGAATAAATATTAATAAATTATATGTATTTGTTTTATATTAATATATATTAATAATAATACATTTCAGTAAAATAAAATGTGTATATAAATACATTTTATTTTTTTATATTATGAAAAAAATGATAAATAATTTGTGACTTTATGCTTAAAACTGGCTCACTTTATTTTCAAAGATATATTTAAAAGTTTATTTTAAAAAGTTTCAAAAAAAGTCATTTTTCTTCTGAAGTAAATGTATGTTGATTTAAGAAAACAAGACAGAAATAATATGCAAAAAATAATTTGCGGTGTAAATAGATTGAGTATTCAGTTCATGTTGACTTTATTCACTTTATCTTAAGGAGGATCTCATCTCTGATTCAGTGTTTGGGTGTGTGTGTGTTTGGTAACTGATGGTGGTGTTTTGGCAGGATGGAGTGGAAGGAGAGATGAACGGAGTGCCTGAGAGGAGCTCGAAGGAGCCGAGTCCCATCCCGTCTCCGAGCGCAGACAGACGGGGCAAGGGCAATCAGTCGGCCACGCTGCCAGCGAAGGGTCAGGAGACGCCGTCTGCGCAGCTCGAGGGACTCCTGCATCGCAAACACGAGTGGGAGGGACACAACAAGAAGGCCTCGAGCAGGTGAGACCGTCCCTGACTTCACATTAACATGTAGATAATTAATAATAAACATTACCTGAAATAAAATAACCTATTTAAAAATCATTTCAGCTAGTTGTTAAAGCAACATTTCTCATTTTCATTTAGTTCACGTCATGCAGCTAAAACTGAAATAAAAATTAATAAAAGCCAGATCATAAAAACAAAACTTTGAAATCAAAATGAAAGCAGAAAATAAAATAATAATAATAATAATTTAAATAAACATATTAATTAAACATTGAAAATAAAAGTATTTGATAATAATAAGTATTTGACATAAATGAGTGACATTTAAATTGTTTAAAAAAATTTTATTAAAATTGTTTAATAAAACACTGAAAAGATTTATATATATATATATATATATATATATATATATAAATAGAAAATACATACATTATATATATATACATATATATATTTGAAATAAAAAAATACTGTTATTAAAACCATACAAATTTAAATAAAATAAGAAAAAGTGAATAAATGTCAAAAAACAGCCTAACGTTAACTTGATTAAAATGAAAATAAAGTCAGAAAATCAAAAATTAATATTAATAATACGCTTTTTTCAAGGAAATGAATAATTTTAATCGTCAGGGATACATCAAATTGATCAAAAGTTAACAGTAAAGACATTTGTCACAAAAGATTCTATTTCAAATAAATATTGTTCTTTGGAACTTTCTGTGAATTCTGAAAAATAAAATGTATCATGGTTTCCCCAAAAATATCAGTCATTCATGCTATTAATTTAATTGTGTGTATTAATGTTAATGGAAAGAAGTGCTTCTCATCTGGACATAATCATCACATCAGAGTTTTTTGGCATGTTTGGATAAGAAATCAAACAGCAAATCAAGATCACGTCACATGAGAATCTGTGCTTTTACAACGGTTCGCCTGAGAAAAATACCACGGTGGAAATCTGGATTTATAAAGGAGCATCTGGATTGGTTTCTTCGTCATTAAAATGATTGTGTGTTGTGTCTCGTCAGATCCTGGCATAACGTGTACTGCGTCATCAACAACCACGAGATGGGCTTCTACAAAGACAACAAGAGCGCGTCGCAGGGCATCCCGTACCACAGCGAGATCCCCATCAGCCTGAAGGAGGCCGTCTGCGAGGTGGCCGTCGACTACAAGAAGAAGAAGCATGTCTTCAAGCTCAGGTGAGCAGCAGATCCAGCTCCAGTGATCTGAGTGATGTTTAATCAGGTTCTGCTCTGACTGAAGCTACTGCTTCTCTTCACAGAGTTACTGATGGAAACGAGTATCTCTTCCAAGCCAAAGATGATGTAAGTCTGCTTTTATCATCAGAACTTTTATCACCAGATATATTTGGAGTTAATACTTCACTTTTATTTTTGTTGTTTAGCGGCGCCCTCTTGTGAGGGCATGAGAAACCTTCATATGAGAGAATAGATTAAAAAGAATCCATTGCCTTTACTTTATATGATTTTGGTATCAAATATGTAATTAATCTGCACTTTGCAGCAACTGGTCTTAAATAGACAGACAGAATGATAAATTGAGAGCTTTTGTTTTAAATTGTGGATTATTTACTGATAAATATTGTTAACTAAAGCTGACAGAAGTAAATCTAAAATAGCATTTTATAAAAAAACAAACAAAAAAAAATTATATATAAATTAAAAAAATAACTATCTACCAACTAAATGAAAAAAGTTTATATAAAACTAAAACTGAAGTAAAATAAAATAAAATGGCAAAATCACATTATAAAATTGTTGAAAGTTAAACGTAATAAATATAATTAATTAAAAAGAACAACAAAAGGTATATAGAGTATTACCAAAATTACTAAAAGAGGAACTGAAATAAATGAATAAGGTAAATAAATATGAAAAAATAAAACTATACAAATATTTTGAAAACTTTTAATTAAAATCACACCCTAATATTACTTATATAACGTATATAAATAAAAATATATAACACTAAATAACAATTAATTCAGTTGAATTATTAAACAAAAAGCTTTTATATGGCTTGAGGAAAAAGTACTTGAAAAAAATAGTCCAGAAAATCAATTACTGTAATATATTTTACAGAAAAATATACATATTTTTTAAAATCTGCAATCTGAGGGTGCTAAACAAACAAAATATTCAGACAATGACCTTTAAAGTTGTCCAAATGAAGTCCTCAGCAATGCACATTAATCAAAAATCACGTTTTAATATATTTACAGTAGAAATATTAACTAAATATCTTCATGGAACATGTGAACATGGATCTTAATATCCTAATGATTTTTAGCAAATGGATCATTTTGACCTATAGAGTGTATTGTTGGCTATTGCTACAAACATACATGTGCTGCTGATGACCCCTGTGGTGCTCAAGGATCACATTTGTGCAATGGAAAGGTTCTCTGAACGTTATATCCTCTTCATGGAACCATCAATCCCAGTAAAGAAGTGTTTATGCCTGATGAACTGTGTGGTGTTTGCAGGAGGAGATGAACACATGGATCCAGGCCATTCAGAACGCGGGCAGCGGCTCGACATCCTCCGAGAAATCAGAGATCACGCCGAGCAACCAGAGCACACCGGCGTCGAGCCGCGCTCAAACACTCCCTGCCACCGTGACCCTGACGAGCGAGTCCAGCCCCGGCAAGCGCGAGAAAGACAAAGAGAAGGACAAGGAGAAGCGCTTCAGCCTCTTCAGCAAGAAGAAGCAGTAGGCGTCCCCAAAAACGATCGGCTCATTCCCTCGATTCTTTTACGACTTACTTACAGTTTTTGTGTCTGCCCACCTACTCCAGCGATATCCCAGCATGCAAAGCTCATAAAGACGCCACACTCTGTGCCTGAAAAGCCCGCCAATTGGGTCCAAAGTTGTACAAAAAAAACGCTAGAGTGTGTGTCGCGATTCGAGAACGTCAGCGGGTTTTTTTTACGCTCTTACGTTTCTATCGCGCTTGATTTTGAATTCCGACTATTGCTATATCTCTGGTTTTTTTGTAACCGCGCGCCATCGAGGGGTCTGGATATTTAAAACATTTCCTCAATTTTTATGAGGCCGTCTCGGAGATTCGCCGAGTCTCTGCTTCGAAAACCGAAACAATTCCACGCTAACGTCAAAAATCGCCTTTTAACGACTCTAAGCTGATCGACTAATATTAACATTGGCTCGAAGGCATGGTAGACTTGTGTGACGTGATCAAGGTGGGTCGTACCAAGCTGTCCGAATGTTTGCTATATACAGAGAACTAGTAACCCGAATCATCTGACGTCATGCTTTTTCCTTTTTTTTGGTTTTTTAATTGTCATTTCTCTTGGTTTTATCATAATATATGTTTCAAATAATTCTAGTACAAAAGAGTATAAAGATTAGATGTATTATAAACACTTTAAAGCATCAATGTTAAGTGAACAGTGCAACATTTACTGGTAACTCCAGCTAATAAAAAAGTACAAAAAGAACAAAAAAAAATAATAATAATGAAAATATATGAATACGGTTACTTGCTTGTGGGCTATAGCACTGAGCATTCTCTTTTTTCTCTTTGTTTTCTCGTTTGGGCTTCATCCCGCTCTCCTGCTCTTTGATACATAGTGCGCATCCCCTCCGTCACTGTATCTATTGTAATGATATTTTCATCTACTGCACAATCAATAATAGGAATGAAATCCTGGCGATGTCGGGCGACCTGAGCGCTATAGATCCTCCGGCCCGACGCTCAGATGTATGAAACTGCACCTGTAGACTTTAACCTCCCTGCCCTGTTAAATATGTGCGATGTCATTAAATGCTTTTAAACATTACCCTCGTCTCGTGTCTTTCTGTGTCTGTTTATTTAGCATTTCAGATCTGAAATCTGTTCTGTTATTCAGCAAGAGATTTACACTTTAGTAAATAAACTCCACTGAGGTATGGTTTGTTACGAGAGAACAATATACGACTGAGATCAAATAAATCGCCTTTAAGGTTGTCCAAAAGTTTTTAGCAATGCATATTACCAATAAAAATTACTTATATATATATATATATATATATTTACAGTAATTATAAAATATCTAAACATTTTTTTAGAAAAGTGTTGTTGGATAGTGCTACAAATATACCAGCGCTGCTTTTATGCATTTCTTGACAGAATGCAATATAATATATATATATATAAAACTATGTTTTCAGAGGTGTAAAAAAACCTTACGCAATGAACTCTTATGTTTTTATTAACTTGTGCCAACAATGAGCCACCGCGGGTCTCCTTGCATAGAAGTCGCCATCATGTTTGTACAGTATCCCTTTAAGGACAAACAGAGCGCGTTTCGTCACTACGCTGTTCATGCATACAACACAATAATTATACTATACACACTATAACACAATCATATTTGCAATTATATATGGATTTATTGAATAATAGAGTAAATATAATTCATTAATATATCTTTGTAAAGAAACCATTGCTGGTTGGCTGAGATTAAGAGATAATCCTGTAACGGCCTCCGTAGCTCCTCTGAACTGTATCCGGCTCAGGCTGAAGAGATGTCATTTCCGGTCTGACCAGTAGAGGGCGCAGCTCAAACTAATCACATGAAGCAAATGTGTCAGTTTTGCTTAGAAATTTGGTTGAATTGGATCATCGAAGGTCAGCAGCAAAGATATTGGTTAAATATTGCAGGTCTGTTTAATATAGTGAGTTTGCATTGACTGTTTATTGATTTTGAGGAATACTGTGTTTTTGTGCAGCTGAGATGAGTAAATACATATATTTATATTTAATCTGGAACTACAGTAAGGTCATGTTCACGTACAACACTCAGAACTTACTCCTGATTTATTTTTTTCTTTTTTTTTTTTACTTTTCTATGTTTTAGGATCTGTACGTTTTTATGCATCAAGGACATTAAATTGTCCTAAATTCATTAAACTGATTAGAATTGACATTAAAGTTTTTCTCAGTCGCACAACAGTTAATGCATTTCTCAAAACAATTAGTCGTGTGCACATCATAGTAGTTTCTCATTCTTTCCAACAAATTGCAATGCTTTTGGACATGCAACTCTCTGCTGTTTTATAACGTTATCATTTCATTGTGTCATGTCAGTCAAAATGAACTAAACTTGTGACTGCTGAATAGTCACTCCATATAAATCTAATAGTCCTCTTTTCACTGCTTGAGTCATTACATACAAAAATGTTGAACTAGTTGTCAAAATCTGTCAAGCAAATCTGAAAAAAATTGTTTAAATTTTTTTTTTTCTGAAAAAGTCTTCTAAATTTAATCATTTGCACAATGCTTTGAATACAGTCAATTAGAATTGCAAAGAGAATATGCAGTAAAAATGTGAAACACACATACTCAGTGTCTTGTTCTCAGATACCTCACTACATGGTGAGCGTGATTTCACCAAGTACATTCCTTAAGGGAAAGGAATGGGATATGTTTATATGTTTGGACAGTAATGTTGAGCCAGGATCAAGTCCTACTTGGCAAAATCACGGTTACCCTCACTACATACAGTAATGTCTAACTTTACTGTAGTTTTCAAATGGCTGTGCAAATAGTATATAGTGCTGTCTTGAGCATTTTCAGGAAGTGTCACCAAAATCTGACTTTTTTTTGCATTGTGAAAAATGTACAGAGTAAACTGTCATAATGTGAAAACATGAACACAAATCATAAACAATGTTGTCAGGACTTTTCATCTTGATGACGGACTAATAGTTTTGAGAAATGCATTAACTGTTGTGCAAATTTAAATAGTGTTGTGAGAAATGCACCAAAGCGACTGAGAAAAACTCAATCTCAACTCGAATAAATGCTGTTTTAATACGTATTTAATATTTAACAATATTGCCATTTCACTGTCTTTTCAAATGAATAAATGCTAAATATTACTGTATTTTCAAACAAACTAATGCAATAATAATACGTTCAGATCTTACTGACCCCAAAGAATGGTCAACACTTTTAATGTTTATTAACCTACATACACTAAAAATTCATTGAACTTGTATATTTTTAGAAAATAATAATTTTTTTTAGCTACATTTCAACAAATTTAGCTGACTTGACTTTCAACTTTTTTTTAAGTAAATGTTGCTAAAATAAATTGTTTACTCCTTAAAAAAGGTGTTTTTTTTTTTGTTTGTTTTTTTTGCGTCTATTGCTGTTCAAAATGTTAGGGTTAAGAGTCTCCTTTATTAAACATTGATGCATTAAAGTTAGAGAATAATGTTTTTAAAATAATTTTTTGAATTTTGAACTGTAATCAAAATAGGATGTATCACATTTTTAAAGAGATCTTTTTTACCTTTTCTTGTGTTGCTGTAAAGCTGTTAGGGGTGACGCCTCATAAGTTGCAAAGCGACACACACCATCTGTGATCTCCATATGTCCGTGATTAGTTGATGAGGTCTGAACCTGCTGGACAAGAAACACAACATCACACACACCAGCACAACCTTCACGCCACAATACTCACAATCAGCAGGACTTCCTGTCATGTGACTCAAGCTTTGTCTAAAAGAACATCTCACATCCTCCAACCCGCTGAGAAAGATCTGTTCAATATCTCGAATTATCCAGGGAAGGAGACTCCAGCAAGTCTCAGAGCCAAGTTTTCCTGGCTGCATTAGTTAATAATAGTTAGTCCTCCAGTAATCAGATTACAGTGTAACTAAATCCTGTTTTAAAGCCAGGTTTTACCTAGACTCACCCCAAACCAAGAGACTGATATCATGAGCTACAATCAGTGCAACCTGATATTTTACTACATTTATTTGAGCTTGTCAGTCTGTAATATCATTAGATGAGTCAGCATTGCACACTCATGTGATTATAGCCAAATACAGGGTATGAGATTTAAACTTATTCATGTTAAACTTTGAATAAAGCACATAATAGGTGCGTTCGAGTAGCAAAGACATGATGTAACGTTAAACCTATTTCGCGTATCATATACACGTCAAAGTGCATTTGTGCGTATCTACAGCACAAGCAGCTTCAATTACTCATTTGCACAACTCTACCTTCAAAACTTTTATGGAGTTTATGTCTAGACAATACAAGAGGTTAGTTTTGAGCTCGCAGGAAACACAAATTTGTCTTTTATGCAATCAAACAATCCAAAGAAAACATCTTTAAAAAAAAGAAAGAAAAGATTATATGAACATCTACCATGCATTTTAATTTATACCATAATAATGGCATTTCTTGGAGTAAAAGCCTGTATTTCTGGACATGCATTGGTGATAACATGTTTATATATATATATATATATATATATATATATTTACCAC
>JAUMHI010000052.1:16858294-16882194 GCA_032359435.1 Enteromius unitaeniatus | reverse complement strand
GAGATCCATCCAATACAATCTTTAATTATTTTGCCAATGTAATGATAATGATGTCCTGTGTCTTTGACCATTATCTTATTTGTACAATATTGACAATCTCCTTCCTGGTTTGGGATCTTCAATATGTGTTCTTTTGTAAATGTATTGTTTTAAGTTAAGAATTAAGGAAGAAGAAGAGTGATGTTGATAAAGATGCTTAATGCATTGTTCTTTTTAGAAATCGGTGAATTTTTAGCTAATTAGCAAGCATGACTATAATTACACAGCTCTGGATCTTGAAAATAAATACTGTGATGTTATAACTATAAGTATAATAATGATTTGCCTAATTTGATGATTTTGAGTTCAAACAATAAATATAATATAAATATAATATTTATTTATATTATATTATATATATACAATAAATATAACAATAAAAACTTTCCAACATGCTTTTTTTTTTCTCTATTTTTAAACGGTCAAAGATTTTGGTTTTAATGACAAAAAAGGTTCAAAATTGACCATTTAACTTACTGTTTGCAAGGCAGAGGAAAATCATGAAAATCAGGATCATGCATAAAGTAATGTCTTCAGGATTATTGAGTAATGTCTTCAGCATCAGTTATGTGAAAATTGAAGATAATCGAGCATATAGTTGTGATATGGCTCACGTTCAGACAAGAATCATTGCTTTGTGCTGTTTTTTTGCTGATTAAGAAATAATAGGAGAATTTTTCACCTTCCAAATTGTTGTTAATGGCAAAAATGAGAGGGTGTGTCAAGTTTGAGCAAAGCAACCATTATTTTTGGAATCAGCACCTCAAAATGAATAAGAAACAAGTATTGGATTTTATTCAGCAAATATAATGAAGGTATTTGCATTATAATTTCCGTTATTCTTTTGCATTGTGTATTGTTTTAGAGACTTAATTCAGTGTAATCGGTTAAGGCGTGTAAGAGTTGACGTGTTTATTCCACCTGTTTCAGATCTTTGATATTTCCTGGGACCCGTTTCTGCCGCACAGACTGGTGAGCTGTGGAGTCAAGCACATTAAAGTGAGTCAAACCCCTGAGACAGAGTTCACTCGAACCTGCTCTCGGAAACAAGTAAATGAGGCATCAGTGGAAAACATGCCGTAATTTATTCCTCCTTTCCTTTCTTGTCTTCATCTTTGCTGCAAATGCAATGCATTCTCATAGACTTCAAAACATGCATAAACACATTCCATGTAGTAAAAGTAACATATACCAAGCTCTAAAAGTAAACTTGTGCATGCACAATATTTTAAAGGGGTCGAATGATGTTGGTGTAGTTGATTTGCTCTTTTGTCTCATAGTTTTGGGCATTATGTGGAAATGCACTGACGCCTAAACGAGGGATTTTTGGAAAGACGGGGGATCTGCAAACCATCCTGTGCTTGGCAACGGCTAAAGATGAAGTGACCTATTCTGGTGCTCTTAACGGAGACATTTACGTGTGGAAGGGACTCAACCTGACGAGAACGATACAGGCGGCGCACGGAGTGAGTGAAGCTCATCACACTTCCTACACCATCACTCCCACCACGTACACGTCAGCTGTGCTCTATAGCATCTCCATTCAAGGACATCCGCTGAAGTTACAGCGCAATGCATGCCAGATATTCAATGCATTGGCCGTTCGTGTCATGCATCTGTGACATTAGTAAATATAGCATGTGTGACCTGTTGCATATGTGTGTGTGAACTCTTGTTGTTCTGCAGGCAGGGATCTTCAGCATGCATTCATGTGAAGAAGGCTTCGCCACCGGTGGGCGTGATGGATGTGTGAGGCTGTGGGATGTGGATTTCAAACCCATCACCAAGATTGACCTCAGGGAGGCAGAACAGGGTTATAAAGGTACGACTTGTCTTGCCGTTTTGAAATAGTACTGCTGTCAAACGATTAATCGCATCCAAAATAAAGGTTTTTGTTGACATAATATATGTGTGCATATTTATTATGTATATATAACACACACACATGCATGTATATATTTCAGAAAAATTATACGTTTATATATTTGTTTATATATGAATATAAATATCAATGAAAAAGTCAAAAAAAGTCAATGTTTTGTAAATACATGCTGTATGTGTGTCTTTTTATATATGTATATATAATATATACAGTACACACACATATTATGCAACCAAAAAGTTATTTTGGATGCGATTAATCACGATTAAAAGGACGGAAAATAACGAATACAGCCGTCTTTTTGGGACAGGTTTTTCACACCTGGATTTGGGGATCCTCTGCCATTCCTCCTTGCAGATCCTCTCCAGTTCTGTCAGGTTGGATGGTAAACGTTGGTGGAAAGTCATTTTTAGGTCTCTCCAGAGATGCTCAGTTGGGTTTAAGTCAGGGCTCTGGCTGGGCCATTCAAGAACAGTCACGGAAATGGCTGCAATATAACAAACAGTGAAAAGTTTAAGGGGATCTGAATAGTTTCCGTACCCACTGTATATGTACAGTACTCACATATATATAACGTAAACAAAAACCTTCATTTTTGGATGCGATTAATCATTTGACAGCACTAGAATTTAGTAACTCATTCAATTTTTAACAATAAAAGGGACTTGAAACGTGTTACATTTTTTACATTGAAATTCTGTGTTGTTTTAGTTGTTATGGATTCTGTGTTGACTTGATAACATGAAAACATAAATGATAAAGCTTTAATAATAATAAAATCTTTTAAAATGCAATAAAATAAAATGTAAACTAACTGAGCAATTTAAATATTAAAATATGGACTAAAAATGTGTTTAATAAACTGTATAATTTCTATAAAAATATTCAGTGTTTTAAAGTAAATTCCATCTTTGTGGCTGGATTCAGTGATTTAGTTTCTGTAAGTAATAATAATAGTGTATAATATGGCTCTGTGTATGTCAAAAGGAAATTGCATTACATCCGTTTCAAACACAAGACCAGCACAATAAAACAGACAGGAATATAGTCCATTTGTTGGACTATATATGAAGGTTCAGCAAACTCAGTATATAAGGGATTGTGTCACCATGGCAACACGGCCTGCGCTTATATCACACATGTGACAGTGTTTCAGCAGATGTTAGTCTCGTAGCAATGAAGCCGTCAGCGCTTTCACAGCAGAAGACTGTCAGATAATTGGCTGAAATAACAAACGATCAGATCAGATCTGGTCTGTCTGAAACACAAAACTCGAACGCTGCTACTTCTCAGACATCTCTCCTGAGAAGATCCTCTAGAAGTAGAAGAGATCTCAGCAGCGTCTCAAACCGCTCAGATTTGCCAGAGACTGTAGTTAAGTGTCAGAGATCTCAATATGAACTCAAACATTTCTCATCAGATGATCTGAGATGCCCTTTTTTTTTTGCTCTGGGCTCTTACCGGATGAAGACTTTTGACTCATTTGGGTCAGAGAAGTCCATCAAATGAAGGGATTCACACTGGGTTTGTTTTTTTGACATTTTGCTGTGTCCAATTTAGAGACTCGTATTACTTTTTTTGCTTTAAAGGTAGATTTTTTGAGTCTATACAGTCAGTTAATGAGCCAATTAAATTCTGTCCTGCTGAAAACACCAGCTTTTGACGACTGATGAGTGTCAAGCTTTTTCCACTCTATTTTACACATCCGCTGTTTGTGATTTATTGACTGCTCAATACAGTAATGTGTGTTTTTTGAGCGCTTAATGTTTTTATTTAGACATGCTTTTTTAGTAAAATATCTAAATATATAAAAAAAATATATATAAAAATATCTAAATCTGGGTTATCTGGGTATATATATCTATATCTGGGTTAATTCCTGTGTGTGGATTTTGTTTAATATGTCCCTTGTAACATTGATTAAATTATAATTTTTTTAGTAACAGTATTATTTATATGTGTTAATTGGTTTTGTTACTATTTTGTTACTAATACGCCTTTTTATGTGCTTTTGTCTTTTCATTGTGTACAAAATAAATGCATTTAGAATATTTTGTATATTTATCTTTAGTTTTTTTCATCAAGTATTAATAATTGTATTTTTAATTTCATATTGATCTCATATTTATGTGTATATAAATAATTTTTGTATATTTATATTCATTTTTTATTTGAATTTTAGCTTAAGTTTGTTTTTTGTTTTTTAATGCATATACATTAATATGAGAATATTTCAATTATTATTATATTTATCTTCTATATTTATCTATCTTCTATTTATTTGAGTTTTTGCACCTTATAGTATTTCAGTTATAATTTAATTGTTTTACTTTTTATCTAGTATTTGTATTTATATATTTACTTTCACATTTATCTATTATTTATATGTATATATTTATTTTTTATATATTTATATTTTATATTTATTAGTATTTTATTTCAGTTTCAACCTTTTAAAGAGGCATAGGTGTATTTATTCATGTTTGATGCTAGTTAAAGCGCATCAAAAATTAGAAAACAAATAATAATCTAAAGTTATTCATCAAATTTTGAATAATCAATAAAAATGTATATTCAATTTTAAAACTTTAAGAAGCAGCCCACCAGATCCAGATTAAATAAAGTCTAGTTTTTTTATTTCTAACAACTTGTTTTTACAAACCGAGGACATGTTTATGGTAATCCTAACCAGTCTTGAATCTTTAAACTAGTTAAGATGACTGGATTCCCGTTAATCATAGTTAACGCAGATGTCATATAATTAGCTAAGGATCCCAGTACTTGCTGGTAGCCAGAGGAGCTTGGATCTTGTTGTGGACTTTAATTCGATGAATCTGAATGACTCTTTCTCTCCAGGCCTGTCCATCCGCAGCGTGTGCTGGAGAGCTGACAGGATCTTGGCAGGAACTCAGGACAGCGAGATCTTCGAGGTGATGGTGAGAGACCGAGATAAACCACTGCTGATCATGCAGGGTCATTCAGAGGGCGAGCTCTGGGCCCTCGACCTGCATCCCAAACAACCACTGGCCGTCACAGGCAGCGACGATCGATCCGTACGGTCAGTCCTCTTTTTATTTAATGTAAATTTCAGCATTTACTAATGCATTATTAAAATCACAAATATTTTTGTAATATTTTAAATGTTAGATTTTTTAATTGGTTACCATTTAATTTGAGAAAAACTCAAAACCCTGGAACTGCAACTAAAACCTACAACTTTTTTTATCATTTTCATTTGATTACATTTGCAGAAAAGTTTTGTTAATTAATTTTATCAGACAAATTTTTTCTAGATGAATTAGCATTAAATTAAGAAAATATGTGAATAAAGAAATTTATAAAAAAAATAAAAACATAGAATTGAGGGATTTTTTTATTGGGACTGAATTAAAATTCTCAAGGCCTAACGAACCTGTTGACTGTAAATAAATAGTAAATTTATATTTTTATAAATATCAATATCTTGTTTAGACTGTGGAGTTTGTCCGAGCACACGCTGATCGCTCGCTGTAACATGGAAGAAGCGGTCCGTAGCGTTTCCTTCAACAACGACGGCTCTCAGCTGGCTCTCGGCATGAAGGACGGCTCCTTCACTGTTCTTCGCGTCAGGTAATTGAATTTGGATCCCCCCACACTTCATTGTTCTGCTTCATTATTCACAAACTGAGAGCTTGTCTTGTTTTCGTAGGGACATGACGGAGGTGGTCCACATCAAGGACAGGAAGGAGGTCATCCACGAACTCAAGTTCTCACCCGACGGCTCTTATTTAGCCGTTGGCTCC
Organism: Enteromius unitaeniatus; assembly: GCA_032359435.1. NCBI lineage: Eukaryota > Metazoa > Chordata > Actinopteri > Cypriniformes > Cyprinidae > Enteromius > Enteromius unitaeniatus. The sequence continues at coordinate 16,876,491 of JAUMHI010000052.1, read as the reverse complement.
AACGACGGGTTCGTAGACATCTACGCTGTGGCCCAACGCTATAAGAAAGTGGGAGAGTGCAACAAGTCCACCTGCTTCATAACACACCTGGACTGGTCCGTGGACAGCCGCTTCCTGCAGACCAACGATGGAGCTGGAGAACGATTCTTCTACAGGATGCCAAGTAAGAATAATTATCATTTATAATTCATGGGAAAGTTGTGAAAAACTTCAAGCTGTATTTTCTTTCAAATATTTAGCTTGTTCTTGTAAATTGGATGATAAAGTGCTAAATTCCTGTAAAAAAGCGAAATTAAAACCTGTTTGGAAACAGTCAATGTTTATGCTTTTTTTAATGAAGTTATTTAAATTTCAGAAGTTGGTATGGATTGTTAAAGAAAAAAAAAAAAAACTTCAAATATGTATTGTATAAATTAATACTTATTGGTTATTTAAGCAAATACTTATGTTTTTTAATTTTTAATAATAAAAAATTGTAAAAATGAAAAAAATAAATAAATAAAATGTTACAGCCGTGAAAGACTTTATTTTATTGAAAAATATTTTTTTTTTCTTTGCAAATAATTTCCTTCAATAAATAGGGTACTTAAAAATTGTCCAGATCTAAAAAGTCATTGAAACCTTCTCAGAGGTGGTTTCTGGCCATGAAAGATGTTGAAAATGAACAACAATTGATGCAAAGACCTCGAAATGAATAACACTATAGAATTCATTTACATTTTTAATATTGTTAAAGTTTTAAATATTTTTTAAATTGACACTTTGTGAATGTTTCAGTAGAGGAAATTCTCTTGCAAGCAAGTTAGCTATATGTTATGTTTAAATTCAGATTTGAACACATTTTTCAATTTTAAATAGTTCACAGCAAAGATATTCTATATGATGTCCAGCCATCAACAGGTCACCAAACCCTGAATGACACACTGCACTAAAAGATGTTTATTAATCATATCATGCTTATAATTTTCCTAACTGTTGTTCTGTAGCCGGTAAATTCCTGCCGAAGGAGGAAGCCAAAGGAATCCATTGGATGACATGGACCTGCGTTCTCGGGCCGGAGGTCAACGGAATCTGGCCTAAATACTCCAACGTCAACGACATCAATTCTGTGGATGCAAACTACAGCAGTGCAGTGCTGGTGACGGGCGATGACTTCGGCCTCGTCAAACTCCTCCGCTTCCCTTGTCTTAAAAAAGGTCCGCTCAGTGATCCAGATATCTGTGTGACACGTGCTGAATAACCTCATGTGCGCTAACAAATGACATCCTTTCAGCTGCCAAATTCAAGAAGTACATCGGCCACTCTGCCCATGTGACCAATGTGCGCTGGTCACATGACCTGCAGTGGGTTCTGAGCACGGGCGGAGCAGATCACTCGGTCTTCCAGTGGAGGTTTCTGCCGGAGGGAGTCATGAACGGAGTTCTGGAGCCGCTGCTGCAGGGTGAGTAGAAGCTGCTTGAGGTTATTATGGGACAGCAATCATGTGGAAATGTCAGGGGAATTTAAACTTGTGATTTTCAGACCTGGAAAACCTTTTCCAAAAAGAAAGGTGTTGGAAGTTAACAGTTAATGGTAAAGTCATTTATTATTAACACTTAAGAATCTAAATGAACGACACTTGCATCTACATTTTAAAGCAAAGTATTTTATGCTATTTTAAATTAATCATTTAAAGCAAAAATATTAGTTTTGTAACTTGCAGTGTGAAATAAAAGAATTATTAGGCCTAAGATTATTTTTTATTTCATAGGATAATTGTAATTTACAACAATAATGTTCATCATTTCATCATATAAAGTAATAATAATTAGTAATATAAAAATAACACATGATATAATATTATATTTAAATGTAGTTAATGTAAGAAATACTTAGACTGCGACATGCAATATTTAAAAATGCATAATATAATAAGATTTTAAATGCAATTAATGTAATAATGGAATGTAATAAATACTTAGTATAAATCATTTAAAACAATAATAATAAAGCTATATACATACTGTTACATGCAGCCTTATGTATGACTAATTTTGAGTTAAAAATAGTAAAACATAATATGATAATATATTTAAATGCAATTAATATAATAATGTAATGCAATAAATACTTAATACAAATTATATTTAATAATAATAAAAGCTCGATGTTACATAGTATAAATAATTTTGAGATAAAATACATAATATAATAAGAATTTGAATGCAATTAATATAATAATATAATGTAATAAATACTTAATGTGAATTATATATAATAATAATAATAATAATAAAATCTCTATACATATTGTTACATGCAGCCTTGTATATTATAAATAATTTTGAGATAAAAAATAGACATACATAATATATTTAAATGTAATTAATATAATAATATAATGTAATGAATACTTGTTATAGAAAATAATAATAATAATTAAAGCTCTATTCATGCTGTTACTCGCAGCCTTATGTATAAACAATTTTGAGAGAAAAAACACTTAAAATAGATATTTTATCTGTTTATTAAGAACATGTGAATGTGTCGTTAAATTATTTAAATATGAACTAATCTCAGGGCTAGCGTAAGTGAATATTTTACGTCTTAAGGATTCGGCTGACAAAAAAACGTCTGGCAACCCCTGAATAAAAATGAGTATGGTGTTTTTATTTGTATGTTTTAGTTTTACATTGAAATGAATCATATCCTACAGAGAAAGCGATGTTCTGACAGTGTTTTCTGCTTCACAGAGAGCTACGCCGACTCTAACAGCGGCGATTCTGACTCTGACCTCTCCGACGTTCCCGAGCTGGACTCAGACATCGAACAGGAAGCCCAGATGAACTACGAGCGTCAGGCAAGAGACACTTTAAACCCCGACAAAACACAAGTTCTCAAACTGAGAGGGTCTTATGTCGAGAGTTTTATGTAACAGTCATGCTCGGCTGCTTTCTTCCTGTTCCTCTCATTATTTTCACAGCCGATTGGCCGGCTGCTGTCGCCCTTTATGCTTGTTCTGAATCTGTGAACGTGTCTCGAGTGCCTCTAACTCTTCTCCCAAACACCCCTCAGGTGTATAAGGAAGATCTTCCCCAGCTCAAGAAGAAACTGGCCGGATCTCTGAAGAGACAGAAAGCACCGGACGAGGGGCTGCGCCTGCAGTTCGTTCACGGGTATATTTACTTTTTCTAAATATATATGAAAATATGTCAAAATGTAGGATATTATACATATGCATAATCACAAGATATGTTCATCTTATATGTATAATTTAGATTATTATCAGGTGTTCTCCAAACTCTTCAGGCATTACAGGAGAAAACTCTTGGGAAAAGATAACAGTGCTCTCTCTCTCTCTCTCTATATATATATAATTTTTTTTTTTAATTTTTACTTATGATAATTAATCCATACATAAAGTACACAATCCCTTCCACAATAAGACTCTACTGTATAAACAAAAATCGATCTTTTTTGAAAATTGGTTTAAAAATGGTATTATGTTTGTGTCTCAACTTTTCAATCAAAAAACAGAGAAACTTCTCTACATTAATTCTGGAATTGCTGTTATACAACATCATTTTGGTGTGACATTCTTGACTTTGTCAAATGTTATGTGAATCCTAATTTTGACTTTACATACTTGCGAATGTAAAAAAAAAAAGGTGATACTTATCCCATAAACCTTATTTTTCTGTTTGCTAAATATCATATTCATAAAAGCAAATTTTCTAAATGCAAACCTCTTTTTTAAAGTTTAAACATGAGTTGAAAATGTATTTTGAATCAGTTGAGTTATCTAAGAACTTAAGAGTGATGGCTTTGCTGAAAGACTTTGCTCTTCTTTTGGACTGAGACCCTGGACAGTTATTGTATTGTTACGGTAAATGATGCCATTTGTTATTGTTTGTTTTTTACAAACTGAATAAAAAAAAACACACGATCCGTTCTGCGCATGCGCGTAATTAGGCAACACTTGACTTGTATGTATTTATGTATTTTAAGTATGTATTTTTCATACATTGTCATTGCAACCCTTTAATTTCCTCCATATTCCCCTTTGGAATTCATTGCTGTATGGCATTAGGCCTACTGCTTCGTGTTTTATTAAAAGTATTATTAAAAATATTAGTTCACTTTAAGTTGAGTTATTTGTATTAGTATGGGTCTATATAAGCTTTATTTATCTATATAATGTAAAATATTAATTTTAGTGGTGTTTACAGAAGACCATAAGGAGCATAGTAAACAAAGTTGCGCCAGCGTGGAACAGATCGTGCAGTGTTGTAAATAGTCGGAAAACACAATTACCAGTTGCTCATACACTGCCCTCCTAATGACGTAAAGCAGGTAGGCGAACTATACTTGGGCTTTAAGCTGGCGCGGCGTTTGCTGTTGGGAGGTTTGTTTAGGTATTTGACTCTTTCTGAAGCTTACCCTGCTTTTAAAGGAATACCTGTGTTATTTGTTTTTATTTATTTATACTATTTCATTTTTTTTTGTTAATTTATTGTGTAATTACTTGCCTGTTAGTTTGTGGCAAAATATTTAGCAGTGTTCACATGTTGTTTATGACTGCATGTAATTCATTAAAATAGTTAATTTTTTTTTAAAAAGTTGAATATAAAACGCACCTACATTTTTTTGGAATGTTTTTGTTTAATAAAACACAAATTTTCACAATATATTTTATCAAATATATATAAAAAGTCTAAAAATATCGTCTAGTGGGATAAGTGTCTTGTCACACCGCTAGAAAAAAAAAGAAAAACCATATATATATATATATATATATATATATATATATACAACATTTCATTATATGTGACCCTGGACCTTAAAAGCAGTTATAGGCAGCACAGATATATTTGTAGCAATAGCCAAAAATACACAATATGGGTCAAAATTATTTTTTTCTTTTTGATATTAATGATCAGCATATTAAGCAAAGATCAAGTTGCATGAAGATATTTTGTAAATTTTTATAAATATATCAATACTTAATTTTTGACTAGTAGCATGCATTGCTTAGAACTTTAAAGATGATATTCTAGTTATTTTTTTATTGTGTCCTCAGTTTCCAGATGTTCAATTATTGTCCTCCACTAAAAACAAACAAAAAAATAATATGGGGGGGGGGGGGTTTGAGAATTACATTTATGACTGGTTTTGTTGTTCAGGGTCATATTTCATTTATTTTGGTATAATTGCATTATAATGTGTATTCTGACAAAATCTTCTTTTCTTTTTTTTATTTCTTTTACACCTTTTTTATACACAACAGGTTATAATATATATATATATATATATGTATAACTTAAATGCAAACCATGTGAGAAAGTTAAGTTTTGTTCAAACTAATGTGTTTAATTTTTTTCTTAATTTTTTCTATGAGCTTTAGGTATTTCGGAGCTCTGTCAGAGCTAATGCCTGGTTTTGACTGATGTGTGTGTGTGTGTCTCAGGTACAGGGGCTGTGACTGCAGGAATAATCTCTTCTACACTCAGGCCGGAGAGGTTGTGTATCATGTGGCGGCGGTGGCCGTGGTGTATAACAGACAGCAGCACACACAGCGCTTTTACCTCGGTCATGACGACGATATCCTGAGCCTCACTGTCCATCCGCTCAAAGATTATGTGGCCTCTGGACAGGTGAGAGCTTTACACAACAACTAGAGTCTACAAATCAGATTTCAAACCGCTTCAGATTTCACACAGCTGGACTTGAGCTGTCAGTATGAACAGCTGCTCTCAGATCATGCTGCCTTCAGTTGCTGATCATTTTATGGAGTGTGCATGTTCTCTGTAAGGCGTGGAAATAAATGTGCAGTGCGTGATGTTGAACTGGTGTGTGTGTGTGTCAGGTGGGTCGAGATCCGGCTATCCATGTGTGGGACATCCAGACGCTCAAGTGTTTGTCTCTGCTGAAAGGTCAACACCAGCGAGGGGTTTGTGCTCTGGAGTTCACAGGTCAGACCACCACATACAATTTACATGGATAACTAAAAATATAAACTAATAAATGTCAAAATGCACATCAAAAACTTTCATTAAAACTGAAAAAATTAAATGAGTTTTTTGAAGTATCAAATATAAAATAATAAAATATTAACCACAATAGTCATAATAGTTTAATTTATAAAATCTACATTTCACCGTAAAACGTGTTTATAACTTTGAATATATATATATATATATATATAATAAAACAAATTGTATTTTAGTTAGTTGACAGACACTTTGCTTATTTTAATTTGTCTCAAATGTACTAAAATAAATAAAATAAAAATATTAAATAGATTTAATAGAAATAGAAAAAATAAATAGATTTTAGTACTAAAAAAACGAAATAGACATGTTGAAATGATTATTAAAAAATATTTAAAATTATAAAAAAAAGGAAAAAATGCAGATCTAAACATTAAAATATAAAATTATAATATCAAAATATTAATTATAATATTATAGTAGCTCTGCATTTCACATGTACATCAGCTGAGATAAGTTAATTAATTGTGCGTTTTTTTAAATTACATTGAAATATTAAATATTCTGCTAGAATTCCCTGGTTTCAAGCAGAGTAAGCCAATGCCTCTCCATTAATGGTGTCAGAATCTGATTCAGGGTACAATTGCATAAACGTCCTGTTCTTTTCTCACTTTTTCATATCTAGCGGATGGCAAGAGTTTAGTGTCTGTGGGAATCGACGAAGAGCATTCCATAGTCATCTGGGACTGGAAAAAAGGCGAAAAACTGGCCAAATCCAGGTAAAACCAAACCTTTCCAATAGTAAAGAGTGCTTGCAGTAATCTGAATGGCTCAAGAAAGACATCTGTCTCTCTCTTTACCGTAGAGGACATAAAGATAAGATCTTTGTGGTGAAAGGAAACCCGTTCCGTATGGACAAACTGCTGACGGTGGGAATGAAACACATCAAGTTCTGGCTGCATACAGGCAAGATTCATTAGTTAATAATACTGTGAATAATGAGTGTCTTGCATCCGGAATCACAGCCGTAGCACTTGCTTTCAGATTAGGATGTTTGTTATATGTGCAGACAGTGTTTTTACTGAAGCAGAAGTCTCTCTCACGAGAACATGACTGTCACATCACATCGAGCCGGTATAAAAGTCGTCATAAAATATTAAATAAATTACTTTAGTCAATGATACAAAAAAAAACTCTTTTATGGAGATAAGTGTTTTTACATGGAAATCAGCTGAGAAGTATTTGTAAAAAAAAATCCACTATTATTTATTTATTTATAACTTTTGAAATGCAATAAATTATATACAAAAAAATAATAATTAGAATTATTTTTCAAGGATGCATGTAACTGAATGTTCTAAAATAAACAATACTAAAAGTTTTTTTTTTAATGTAGACATAAAAAATGCATTATTAAATAAAACTTTTAAATAAAAATATTTTATTATTTATTATTTTATAATATTTAATGATGATGATAATAATAATATATAAAATAATATTATTCACCAGGGGTTAAAAATGTTAAAAATATTTAAAAAATAAAAAGCCATGTATACTAATTTTAATTAGTTAACAAACATTTCTTGTTTTATTTAACTCAAATGTACTAAAATGTATGTACAGACCTTTGTTATATGTACAAACAGTGCTTTTGCTGAAACATCTGAAGCATAAGTCTCTCTCACGAGAACATGACTGTGAGGAGAATCTGCCACATCAAATCGAGCCGCCATAAGCTGATGTGACTGTTTCGTCAACTTTACCATCAGCGCGCCGTATTTTACCAATTAAATGTGAGCGAGAGCTTTAAAAAGAGCTCAGTGAGTCAAAACCAATTGCTGCAAAAACTGAATTGCTCTCAGTGAGCTAATGCATTGGCTGCTTTTTCCTCTGGATAAATTAAAACGCGTTTGCTTGATGTCTATTTCCCACTCTAGGAGGAGGTTTAACATTTAAAAGAGGCATTTTCGGGAATCTCGGCAGGCACGAGACCATGATGTCTGCCTGCTACGGACGCTCGGAGGATCTGGTGTTTTCTGGGGCGACGACGGGTGATGTGTACATCTGGAAAGACACGACGCTCATGAAGAGCATCAAAGCTCACGACGGGCCCGTGTTTGCCATGTGCTCTCTGGATAAGGTGAGCTGATTCTGCCAAAGTTACATGCTATAATGATGAGAAATATTGGTAGGTGAGATGCGTTTCTTGGCTGTTAATGGTGTGTTGTGACCTGAAGGGTTTTGTGACGGGGGGTAAAGATGGAGTTGTTGAGCTGTGGGACGACATGTTCGAGAGATGCCTGAAAACCTACGCCATTAAGAGGGCGGCGCTCTCGCCTTCATCTAAGGGTAATTATAAATCCTTAAAACAGACATTTGTACAATTAAATAAAAATACTGATTTTGTTTCAATAATATTTAGTAGTTAACATTTTGTATTTCATGGTAATCAGTGTTATTTACCGCTAACTATTTATTGGTACTCAACTTTTATTTATAAAGCACTTTCAACACCATTAAAATGGATCCAAGTGCTGTCGGTTGTAAATAAAACGATTCATACAAACATAAAATAACACATAACATTTAAAAAAGCTGATCCTTCACAATTCTCCAACCTAATCAAACCTCAAAAGCTTGATTAAATAAGTAGATAATAATATGTAAATATAAATATTAGGGAAAAAAACGATATTATTTGTAATTATTGCAGTGTTTTAAAAAAAAAAATGAAATTAATTTACTAGCGTTTGTTTTAATATTTATTAGTTAATATTTTGTATTATGATTTCATGCTTTTAGACAATATTTACCTCTAAAAAAAATACATTTTATATAATAATAATAATAATATTTAAATATACAATAAGTAAAAAACAATGAATATTGTTTTTTAGTTAATGCAGAGCTCATTTCTTTAATGTATAAATAATGCATGTTATTTTCAATGTGCAGTGTTTAATTTTGTAATATTTCTTATTTAAAATGTTGACATCTGTTTCTGTATTAAATGCAAATATTTGAAAAAACGTTCATATTTTCAATAAATACAATTTTTGTTCAATTATTTCATATACTAAATGTATTATTTCATAACTATAAAACATACTAAATGAATGTACCGTTTTTCTTTATATTTATGATTTAATATTTTGTATTATCATGAGATTCCAAGGTACAAGACAATATTTACCTCCTAAATTATATTTTATTTCTAAATAAAATAATACAAATATTTAAAATATTTAATATATAGTTTAAAATTATATTTTTAAAATATAAAATATATATTTATATATTTTTTGGATTAATATAGTGATTGTTAAATGAATACAGTGTTTGATATAAATGTACTAAATGTTTAACTAATGTATATATATTCTTAATATTTTGTTTTGTTTTAGGGATTTCATGATACTCAATCAAATGTAATTCTAAATAAACACATTTTGTAATTTATTCATAATTATAATTTATTAAATTTATGTAATTTGTCATTTTAAATTCTAATATAATTTAAAAAGCAGGCAAATTGGTACCATCTATTAGAAGTTTCCTACCATTATGATGCAACTGACCACAGACCTACAGAGGGTTACGCTGATATAATAATTCCTGGTGTTTAGGACTGCTGTTAGAGGACAACCCGTCTATCAGAGCGATCACACTGGGACATGGACACATTCTGGTCGGCACCAAAAACGGAGAGATCCTGGAGATCGACAAGAGTGGCCCCATGACTTTACTCGTGCAGGTGCGTCACGCTCAGATATACAGTAGGGATGGAACTAGTTACTCATAAAATAAATTGTGAAAAACAGAAAATCATAAGACTGAACTTATCCAGTGAACGAAAATCTTTCCTTTTTTTAGGCTATTGCTGCATGCTTCTTTGTGTAACTGAAATATAACAAAACTAAATTCAAATGTTAATACAAGCCCAAAACCAAATAAATAAGTTACACAAATCAAAGAAATCTCTGCTGAAGCTGTGTCTGTGGCAACCAAAGGCTTGTCCGAATTCAAATTCTGCTTTACTTCCTGTCTCCAGAGGTACCTTCTTCTTAACAAAGCGGCATAAATGTATTCTTCTGCGCCTTGGATATCCCACAATCCTGTACGGTCCATTCTGTGACGGTTGATTTAAAATGTATCTTTTCGAGCTTATTTCGAGCTAGAAGTATCAGTATTGTAGTAATTAAATAGTATCACAAAAAATCATTTGATTTTGTATCGTTAAACTGTTACTTTGCCTCAGAAGCCTATTTGTTTCGTGAAATGCTATTGGTTTTGACTGAAATTCAATGGCTTCAAGGCTGAAATGTAATTAGTTATGGATTCTTCAACAGTAAGTAACACAGACACCTATCGTAAGATCTCTGGCTGCGCTCACGAACGCTCCTTTAGTGTGCATCATTGAAGATGAAAAGAAAATGGCAGCTAAGCTGTTCCCCTCAGAGACACATTCGGATAAACTCCTACCCCAACTGTGTCACGATTTGTTTAGCATCTCATCCATCACATATTTGAAGCTATTTTCTACCTGCTTGCTCATTACATCCCTACATGATCAGGCTGTGTTTGATGTGTTTTAGGGTCATATGGAGGGGGAAGTCTGGGGCCTCGCTGCTCATCCGCTGCTGCCCATTTGTGCCACTGTGAGTGACGACAAAACACTGCGTATCTGGGAGCTTTCAGCCAACCATCGCATGGTGGCCGTCCGCAAACTTAAGAAAGGTACGCTATCCTCTAAGCTCCGTCCACATGTGGAAGATCTCAGATTCAGTGTCACAAAGCGTTTGTGGTGTTTGTAGGTGGTCGATGCTGTGCCTTCTCGCCTGACGGAAAAGCCTTAGCGGTGGGTCTAAACGATGGCAGCTTCCTGGTGGTGAACGCAGACACTCTGGAGGACATGGTGACCTTTCACCACAGGAAGGAGATCATCTCTGACATCAGGTTCTCTCAAGGTAACCGTCTGCCATGGCCGGCAGTTTTAGATATTTTATAACACACATGCTATTTAAATGCAAATTCCCATTAGAAAATCCATCATGTATTACAGTAAACCCGGGATGTGGTTAATTATGCAAGACCTCCTGTAGTTTTGTAGCTCCCAAGCTGAATTTATCTCTTAAACGTTGATGCACAAAGTAGCTCTGCTGCCAAGTTAGACATTTTTATTTAAAGGGTAATAAATTATTCCACAAAAAATGGTTTTGTGTTAAAATCGAAGAGATCGCGACCCTGGAGGGGTCATTTACATGCTTTCTAATAGTATGTCAGCAATATATAATCTGTAAACTCATGTGGAGGTGTATTTAATAGAGCATTTGGTCATTCATACACCCACATATAACCAAATTATCTTTTGCAGAGTCATTTCAAAGCCAAAACTAATGCCATTCATTTAATCCAAAGCTATGTTGGATGTAGTTTTATACATCATGTATAACATAACCTGGGACATGTTTAATAATGCAGCGCTATCAAGACCTGTGTGTGTGTTCTCTGTATATTTATTATGTATATTTAAAGACACACACACATAATATATATTTTGCAAATATTTACATGCATTTACACGTTTATATTAATATTCATATAATGTATAAATATATTTAATATAGAAACATATTTTTCTGAAATGTATAAATGCATGTATATATGCATAATAAATATACACAGTAGACACACATTATTTAAAAAAAACTTTTATTTTGGATGCAAATCATTTCATTGCAAATCATAAATCATTTGACAGCACTTATAATTATACAGGTATAGTATTATATATATATATATATATGTGTGTGTGTGTGTGTATTTTAGTAAAATAAATACATACAAATATTTTATGTAAAATGTTCATAAAACAGTATTTTTTTTTTTTTCCTTGAAGATGCTGGAAAATACCTCGCCGTAGCCTCCCACGACTCATTTGTGGACATTTATAACGTTCTGACCAGTAAACGGGTGGGAATCTGTAAAGGAGCGTCCAGCTGTATCACACATGTGGACTGGGACGTCCGCGGTAATCCACACATACACTAATATATATTTAAGCAATTATATGCATGTTAATCTCTCTCTGCATTTGATGAATTAATCCTCAAAATACAGTTAAAGGAAAGACCAGCTGTAGCTTGAATTATTAATAATTATTAGTAGCAATTAGCACTTTTTTTAAACCCTATACCAATAATAAAAGGGTAATTGTGCTTTAAGAACATTAGAACAGCACCTGTAGAATTTATCATTAGCCAGGGAACAAAAGTAATGCATAAAGACATTTAATCCAACATTTGTTGTGTATTAATGCAGGAAAACTGCTTCAAGTCAACACTGGTGCCAAAGAGCAGCTATTTTTTGAAGCTCCACGTGGAAGACGACAAACTATCAGCAGTTTAGAGGTAATAACTCAGCACCGCCGTATATATGAGCGACTCCAGCGCGTAACTGTGTGCTCGTGTGTTCAGTTTGAGAAGATGGAGTGGGCCACATGGACGTCAGTGCTGGGTCCCACCTGTGAGGGCATCTGGCCGACGCTGAGCTTCGTCAACGCCTCCTCACTCACCAAAGACAAGAAGCTGCTGGCCACCGGAGACGACTTCGGCTTCGTCAAGCTCTTCAGCTTCCCCTGCAAGGTCTACATTCACATACTCTACTCTTCAAGAAAGAGGTCGTTTGTGTTCTCCAGGCCTGCATTCGTTTGACCTGTAACAGTACTGTTGTGAAATATTATTACGTTTATTTTCTGCGTGAAAATGTTGTAAAATTAATTAATTTCTGACAAAGAGCTGTATTTTCATCACCGTTTCTCCAGTCTTCAGTGTCACACGATCCTTCAGAAATCATTCTCATATGCAGATTTTCTTATTATTATCAATGCTGAACACTGCTTCATATTTTTGTAAATTCTCTTGGGGTTTTTGATAAATAGAAACCTCAAAAGAGCAGCATTTCTTATTTTAGTTTCATTTAATTTATCAATTATAATATTTCTACATAATAAATTAGTGCTATCAAATTATTTATCGTGATTTGTTTTAATATGTGTGTACTGTATTAATTATTTATATATTTTGACATAATTTGCATGTATATTTAATGTACAAACAACATATTTTTCTACACAGTGCATATATTATGTAAACAAAAACTTATTTGGGATGCGATTAATAATTGGACAGCACTATAATAAATGGTCATTTATTTCCTGCATAAAATATATCCTGCTGAATAAAAATATAATTTTCCTTAAAAATAAATAAAAATCGAATGCGTTTTTAATTTCATACAGGGTCAGTTTGCCAAGTTTAAAAAGTACGTGGCTCACAGCGGTAATGTGACGAACGTACGATGGTCCAATGACGACGCAATGTTGCTGTCAGTGGGCGGGGCCGACACCGCCCTCATGATCTGGGCGAGAGAGGGGATTGGTCCACGCGAGAGCAAAGCCGTGGACAGCGAGGAGTCCGACGATGATGCTGAAGAGGATGGAGGTAATGTCTTCGTTTGTGATCATATCGTTTGAACTTAGTTTCAATTTAAATATAAATTTATAAATGTCATTAAAAATTGTAATAAAAAACGTAAAATTAAATAATTTTCAATAGGGTATGACAGCGACGTTGCTCGGGAAAAGAACATGGATTACACGACAAAGATCTACGCCGTTAGTATAAGACAAATGACCGGCGTCAAACCTCACCAACAACAGAAGGAGATCCTCGTGGATGAACGGTGAATAATGCACATCAACTTCATCACTGCAACTGATATTTTTCCTTTTTAGTGTTTTTGTCTTTCTAGTTTAATAACTTAAGATAATATTTGTTTTACTAGTTTTCTTACAAATGTATCAAAATCAAACATTAATGCATAAAACAAGAAAACGATCAGCCAGATGCAATCCAAACAAACATGTTGCAATGGTTCAAATAGTGCAGTTTGTCTTGTTTTCCATTGCAAATATTTAAAGATTACTTACTTACTTTGGAAGAAAAACAACTTGTATCAAAGTCTTGTTACTAAAAATCTATCAAAATTTAAAAATCTCTTTGAATTAAGTTCATTTCGCTAGACATTTGTTCTTGTTTTAAGCAAAACTCGATTTTGCTACATTTATCAGAAAACAAGACTTGATATCTAAGGTCATAGTGCATCTCAAATAGATATCTGTAATAGAAAACGAGAAAAATAATGAGAAATAAACTGATTTTTATAAATAAACTGGTGCAGGCCTCCAGTGAGTCGAGCTGCACCTTTACCTGACAAACTGGTGAAGAACAACATCACAAAGAAGAAGAAGATCGTGGAGGTCAGTCATGAGCTGATGAAGGTAGTGTTGTGTGTGTGTGTGTGTGCGCTAATGTGTGTGTGTGTCTGCAGGAGCTGTCTCTGGATCACGTGTTTGGTTACAGGGGCTTTGATTGTCGAAACAACCTTCACTACCTCAACGATGGAGCAGACATCATCTTCCACACGGCTGCCACTGCTGTTATTCAGAACCTCTCTGCTGGTAAAGTCCGAATCAGCTGACCTCTGTGTTTCAACATGTGGCGAATGTGCAGCAAAATACATAATTAGTTGTTTTAAAGACTTGAAAATGGTAGTTTGACTATGCATGGGCTGAGTTTGTGGGCGTGTCTTCTGAGACTAATTAAATTCCAGATCAGATATGAAGTGCTGCTGACCTCTACAGACTGCAGAGGGAACAGCATATCTGTTCAAAAGAGGACGTGGGAAACATTCATAAACTAAACCAGCTTTAGTTATGAAATATTTAAAAAAAATATTAGTTACATCATATTATACTGAAGTACAAATTTTATATACATACATATAAATTATTTTTAGCCTATATATATATATATATATATATATATAAATAATTAAAATGCAAATTTTTCTAATTAGTATGATTTATTAATTTTTTTTGTTAAGGTTTACATATATATTATTCAGTACCATTCAAATATTTGATCACAGAAATAAATATAATCACATTAAAAACAGCTATTTTAAATTGTAATAATAATTCACATTATACCTGATTTTACTGTATTTTAATCAAATACATTTCTTCTAAAAACAATTTACTGTCACTGATCCAAAACTTGAAGCAGTGTATGGGACAAGTATAATGACTGATGTGTGCATTTTTTAAAAGTACAGTACATGTAGTGTTTCTAAACATGAGCTCAAGAGAAGGGATGCATGCTGTTTAACACGGACCAGAGAAATGAAGGTGTTTGTGATTCTCAGGAACTCAGAGCTTTTATCTGGAGCACACGGACGACATCCTCTGCCTGACCGTCAACCAACATCCCAAATATCTCAACATCATCGCCACCGGTCAGATCGGTAAGAACAAACTGACCTCTGCACACTTTTCCTGACGCAAACTTACCATCTGGGTCATTTTCATTTGCTCACGTTGCTTCTTTCAGCTGCACTGCTTGGTTTTGCGTTAATAACAAGCCTGCTTGTGATTTGTGCCAATAAGTTGAATCTCTCACGTAATTCTGCTTTGGCTTCTCTCATTTTTGTTCATCACTGTCTCATTCTCTCACCCAACACACCACCACACAGGCGACATCACCGATCTGCCAGGTAGGACAGCACGACCTTCAGTTTGTCTCTCTGACCTTTTGTGTTCGACTCCACAAATCCAGGACAGGGCTCCAAACTAGAACTAAATGATCCAGCTTCAATACAATCAAACACTAGAGTTACGTTCAGGTGAATTCAGATTCACTCACACTGACATTACTCGCACTAGCACTATATAAACTAAATAGGAATAACTTAAATAATAATATACGTAAATATAGTATTAATAAATTGTAGTTGTGTTGTTTATTTAATATAAATAAATATATATTTTAAAATAACATCATATTAAAAACAAACTAAAAGTAATGCAGTTAAAATAACCATCAAAGAATGTGATTAGATGCGGAAAATTCAACTTTGATCTCTGGAATAAATTACATTTTACAGCATATTCTTATAGAAAACAATAAATATTCTATATATTAAAAAATATTTTTGATTTTTAATCAAAAGAAACGACTTCTATAAACATTTTAAAAATACTTATTACAATAAAAAAAAAGTTGTTTTACTTTTTTTAAATAGCAATAATAAACTAAAATATCACATTTGATTTAATATAAATTTAATGCATGAGCCAAAATACAAACTTCACATTTCTGCATTTAAACCATTAACTGAATTTATCTTCATTTATTGATTCATTTTTGCTTGTATGGATGAATTCATACATTTATCTATATTTAGTTTTGAACTTACTTATCCAGCTATTTATGTTTTTATGCATTTATTGTGAATTAGTCTGTTCAGAATGCAATCTTCAATCATCAGTATCATGTTTGATGGAGTAACATCTGTCTGTGGTTCTGGAGGGTCTGGAAGTTGGATGCCAAAGATTTCAGATTACAGTCATATATGCTCTATATCAATCCTCTCATTTCTGTCCTGGGGTTCAGTAAGGACTATCGCTGTGAAGAATACATGCTCATGCTAGCATGAAGCATCATACAGATGATGATCCCATTTCCTCCCTCCCTCAGCGTATTAAATACTCATCATAGCCATCCCAAACTCATTCAAGCTGCTTTGTAAACAGTGTTGGGGAGGCACTAACTAAAACTATATTATTCCTACCAGCCATACTGCTGTCGTGTGAGGAACGTTTAATTTAATGCTGCTTTTTATGTTTTTCAACTTTATTAATTCATGCAATAATTTGTTTGCATTTATTCTATGCATGTAGTGCATTTATCGCTACAGTTACTGCATTTATTTTATATGCAATTATTGAAATGCATTATTAATTTATGTATTTATTCATTAAGCTTGCGTTTTGGCAGTTATTTATAAATGTTTGCATTTATATATTTTTCTGTATGTTTAGTACATTTATTTTTGCATTGATTTATACTTATTAAATAATAATACATAAATAAAAGTATTAAAATAGCATTTAAATATTAATTTATGCATGTATGCATTTACTTTTACATATATTTATCTGTGCATTTTTTATGCTTTTATGCAGTATTTATGCATTATCTATGCATTCAGTGAATTTATTTTTGCATTAATCTATTCACTTGTTGCATTTTGTGTACATTTGTCAGCTTAAAAA
This sequence comes from Enteromius unitaeniatus, assembly GCA_032359435.1. NCBI lineage: Eukaryota > Metazoa > Chordata > Actinopteri > Cypriniformes > Cyprinidae > Enteromius > Enteromius unitaeniatus. Next base: position 16,859,343 of record JAUMHI010000052.1, on the reverse strand, counting down.
AAATGTATGAAAAACTCAAAAATAGTTAACTGCTTGTTGTTAGTAGCTTGTAGTTGTTCTTTTTGTAAATGCATCTTTACTGCAGTGCAATTACTGTAATCCAGCTTCATGATCGCTTCCCAACACTGTTTATTATAAATAACCCACAACATTTGCAGAATTGATGTCTTGCAATGCACCTAATATTGATTTTATGTGTCTTGTGCTGAAAGGATCTGTCCTTCAGCTGTGAGTAATGTGATGTCGGCCTCTGTGTGTGTGTGTAGGCCTGGCGCCGTCCATTCACGTGTGGGACGCTATGAGCAAACAGACTCTGTCGGTGCTGCGCTGCTCTCACGCCAAAGGCATCGGATACGTCAACTTCAGCGCCACGGGAAAACTGCTGCTCTCTGTGGGAGTGGACCCCGAGCACACCATCACTGTGTGGAGATGGCAGGAAGGTGTGTGAAAACCAGTGCTTTTAACTACCGGTAAATAAAACGTTAGAGAAGTTAGCTCTGCATCTGAAAAAAAGGCCTAACATTAGCTAATTTGATGATGCTCAAAAATCCAAAAATATCAGTAAAACTTTACATGGCATGCAATTTATTCACAAATAAGAAATATAAAAAAAAAAATTATATATATATATATATATACACACGTCCTTTTAAAAATATTATTTTCTGTAATGTACTGATAAACATTAGACTTTTAGATGAAGTAGTTTCAAGCCTTTTATTGTTTTAATATTGATGATTTGGTCATACAGCTCATGAAAACCCCAAATTCCAATCTCAAAAAATTAGCATATTTCATCCGATCAACCTTCAAATCAACCTTCAAATAATTATGTTCAGTTATGCACTCAATACTTGGTCGGGAATCCTTTTGAAGAAATGACTGAGGCCTGTTGACTGACTGTTCTGGAGGCCCAGGATGCTTCGATAGCGGCCTTAAGCTCATCCAGAGTGTTGGGTCTTGTGTCCCTGAACACTGGACTTCAGGCATTTTGGCATTTCCCTCTCCCCAGTCTTCCTCCAGACTCTGGCACCTTGATTTCCGAATGA
>JAUMHI010000052.1:16830545-16841916 GCA_032359435.1 Enteromius unitaeniatus | reverse complement strand
CAAATACTGAATTATATTTACATTTATATCTCCTGTTTCCATTTTAATTTTAGTTCAAGCTTTATGCATTTTTTTTTTCAGTTCTCAGTTCGAGTTGTTTTAGCCTTTTGGCAAACAGCTGAAATAAAATGTCTCATTTTTTAATGCAGTTAACATTTATTTCAAGTAATAACAAATGAATAATAATATTTATTAAAATTAATAAATAATATTTTAATGGTGTTTTGGAAGTTTTGCACACTGTCAGAGAAACACAAGATAATTAATTACTAAACATAAAACAAATACTGATTAAATAGTAAATTAGAGTAAATCAAATTGACGGAAAAACAAGATTTCTACATTTCTGCAGAAAACTTTTCTAACATTATCATTTAGTCATAATTTTATTTCTGAATGTATACATATTGTCAAATATTTAAAACTTTTTTTTCTTGGATTCATTCAAATGTTAAAGAACATTCCATTTCAGAATTTTACTAAAATTTTGGAAATGTAACTTTTGAACGCTCTCTGAACATTACGACACATGTGCAGCAGTAACAGTTACATGCTATCCAATGAATCATTTTGGAAATTTTACATATTTCTTTTAATTATATTTTTTTCTTATATTGCAAAAATTATTGTAAGGATACTGTGGCGTGCTACTGAGTGTTCCTCGCTTCACAATTAACTAGGAGAACTCCGGGGTCGACTCCGGAGCCAAAGGGAAGCCAGAAGTGTAAGAGCATTACTTAATCAATTAAACGGGTAAAAATAATAAGGTCAGTAACTGGAAGATGTAGTATGTTATTTAGATTATTTGTGCTTTTGAAATTTCAAACATAACCAAAACACAACTGAATTATGAAACCCCAAAGTAACAAAAGGAAAAACAGATTCAGTGTGCAATCCTCAAAATCAAGTTTCAGTTCGAATTCCCCAAATCCAGATACAAAGTCTGAATTCTCAATGTCCAGTTCAGTTTAAGAAAACAAAACAAAAACAACAAAGTCAAACATGAACATTAGTGCTAGTTGTCTAAATGAATCATTTCAAGTTCAAATAAATTGTCTCAATATCATTTGCACCTGTGTGACGTCATATATGCTAATCGCCACGTGCTCCATTACGACACGTGGGTCTAGGCACGAAACACATTTCAAACAATTATATTATATACAATCGCAAATCACATTTCTACCTGTGTAAAGCTTTTAAACATCACTTATCACTTATTTCCCGATACGAAATGCATCTTATAAAGGAATCGGTACTCACCAAAAATATAAATGAAGCCGTTTCTCCAGCAAACGATCACTTTCCGATCTCGTCACACGCACTTATACTCATAACACGTAAATATCTCACTGATCTGGGTTTTTACTTAGTAATATTGTATCGCTATGTTTTTAAACTATGTATTTTCAGCGACTTTGCGCCACTCGATCTGTTCGCTCTTAAAGGTGCTGGATGTAGGATCGCCCCTCCTACTCAGGTTGCCAGATTGAACACAACAACTAGAACGAACGCAATGACGCAGGAATGCGCTGTGTTTACAGTCAACTGGCAACCCGGGTTCTGAAACACGATTGGCTAAACTGACGGTGGGCGGGTTTTATAAACCAAAACAACGTCATGCGTTGAGAATAATTGACTGTAGCAATGTTTTTCAGATAAACAAGTATGTCTATTAAATATCTGCAAACATTTATGCTTTAGTATTTTTATTTTAATTGCTTTAGTATTTTTATGCTTTAGTAGAGTCAAAATCCTACATACAAGACTCTTTCAGGAACTTTTTCTTTTATGTTGTTGTTTTGTAGAGCAATCTTTCGGCACGTTTCTATTTCTTCATGTTATAACAATAATAATTAGATAATATTTAAAATTAAATAGATTAATGATCTGGGTTACAATATGTACAAGCATTTTACGATTTTGTTAGCTAAATTAGTTTTCACCAAATTCTCTGAATGTTCTTTAGTGCAGTAATGCTGTCAAACAATTAAATAAACGTTTTTGTTTACAATTATGTATATATAAATAGAAACACATACAAAATATGCTAACATAATATAAAATACAATATATATGTTGTATATTTTAAAATAATAATACACACAAATACTATAATATACACATTATTTAAACAACTTTTATTTTGGATGCGATTATTGACGATTAATCGTTTGATTGCATTAAGTAACGAGTAATGAGCATCCAACTAAAAAAACGAAAACAACGTAGGCTGTACATAAAACTTTTGTGCAAATGTTTTGAGAACATTAGTAAATAGAGATTGAATGAATGTTATTTTAATGTTCCTGGTAGAACATTTGTTCATACCGAATGTTGCTTGTTACCTGCTCAGGTGTTCTGAGCCTTAAAATCGGTGAGTTTCTGCTTTAGATATGGCTCAGCTCAGTTTGAGGGTTTTCCTCCCAAGACAATAAAAAAGTAAGACAAGCGCATCAATATCAGCCATCACGTGATGCAAGGTCTTATTTAAATGGGATTGTGTGTAATCAGAGCTCATGTGCTTGTGTCTCTGCTAGCGTCAGAGGGTCAATATGTTCTCAATCACGGCCAGCATCTGTCAAGGAGGTCAAAAACCCTCCGATTAAGACCAGTTGATTTGGTGAAGGTTCCACTGACGGTTCAGATTCTTCCTTCGGTAATCCTCAACATCATCAGCTCATGCCATGCTCTGGAAAGCAAGACAAATGTTGGAAATGCAAAGGTTCAAAAGGAAAAAGGGGTTTAAAAGACGCAGCAAATAAACAAGTGTTTGGTAATTGTTCTGCAAGTGTGAGAGAGACAAAGAAAGTGAGTCATATTTACTCCCAGAGTTTTATGTAAATGGAGGATTAATGTAATCTCAACCGCAGGGCTGCAAACACATATCTGCTCTCTTCCACCACTAAATTATTACAGCAATGCTGATCATCTAAGTCTAATCACTCATACGCTCTAATACACTTTTACAGTGTTTCATTAGGGTTAACTTCCTATACAAATACTATACAAAAGGTCTTGATATGAAGCACATTGTATGCTGAATCCAGATTTGTATTAGTGAACACTCATAATCTATATACATTAGATTTAATAATTTACTAATAATTACACTTTTGTAAGGCAAAGTGGCATAATCCCACAGATGATTTGCATTAAGAGTAATGCAACTAAATAAAAAAAGCAATTATTAGCATAGTTATATTAATTACTAGAATTGGAATTATTGTTTTTAATGCCATGCTGATGGTTTCTTAACAGCAAGAAACGTCTAAAAACGTCTAAAACATTTAAGATGCAAATAAGGTGTTTGTAGACACGCCTCCCTGCTCTGCGTCAAGGCTGGTTGGTCGCGCCGGCCCTCATTAGCATGCAGTGGGCGTTTCCGCAGCCTGTCTGTCAGATGAATGAGTGGAGCGCTTCAGTCGCGCAGCGGACAGCGAGCGAGAACCCAGCCGCTCACCGGCGCTCAGAATGCGGCTGCTACTGTAAACTCATCCCGCTCCCGTTCCCTGTGACGCCAACACTGAACGGGAAACATGTGGAACACTAAAAGAGGAACCTGCCTGCACAGCAAAGGAGAGTTATGGGTAAGTTTCATACACTCATGCAAACTGCATTTATCATGACAGAGAATTCTTTCAAGAGGAAATCAATGGTAATATCTTTAAATCATATAATCTATAATTATATTTTTTTTATATAAAGTCTAATAAGGATATCATATTTGGAAGGATTCTAGCCTATATTAATTTTGGATCATATTGTTTTATGTTAAAAACAAATGAGAGATTATTGAATGATTCATAAAGCACTTGTGAGCATAGTGTTTTGATTTGGTTCATTGCAGTACCATATTTTCTGTCAAAACATCTTATATATTAGTTATAATAGTGTATACCAGCACTCTCATCCAAATACATCTGAGAGAGAGAGAGGGAAACTATATATTGAAGCTATGACAGACATTATGGTTATCATGGTAAATAATTTGACATATCAGTAAAGGTGGATGTAGATTTAGATGTCTTCTTAGCGCACACATACAGTAATGTTAAACCCAACTGCTTCCAATGTGCTTAATGAAACATTTATATGCAAAAGGTATATACAGCATCCTTGACCATTTGATTCCAAACTATGATGTTTTTTTTATATACATATACTTATGTTGCTTCTTATTAAATTAAGTTTCTGTTATTTATTTCAGGGTTTGTTCATCCTCTTCTTGTACACCAGTCCCCTCTCCTGCTCATCAAATTTCAATCATCTCATCTATAAGATAAAAGAAGGATTACCTAAAGGGATACTCATAGGGGCTATTGGTGCAGACTTAAAATTGGATCTCTCTGTCAATCCTCCTCGCTCATTCAATCTGGAGTTAAAGACGGCCAGCCATCAGTACGTGAATCTGAATAACACGACGGGGGAGCTGTTCACATCTGCTGTGGAGATCGACAGAGAGTCTCTGTGCGCTGAGTCCCACGAGGGCCAGGGCTGCGCAATCTCTCTGGATGTGCTAATCCTTCCCCAGCAGTACTTTCAGCTGGTTAAGGTTAAAATTGTTATTGAGGATGTGAACGACAACCGCCCGCATTTCCCTGTGGACGAAATCAGGGTGTCTGTGCCGGAGAACGCACCTGTTAATGCCAGGTTTGCGGTGGAGCAATCCGCAATGGATCCCGACATAGGGTTTCACAGTGTTCAGACATACTGGCTTGTTAATGACTATGGGGTTTTCACTTTAGACGTAGAGGAGAATGAAGGTGGCGAATTGACACCCTTTCTTATCATCACCGAGTCTCTTGATAGGGAGACGCAAGCTGAGTATGTGACTGACATTATAGCTGAGGATGGAGGCACTCCGCCGCTTCTAGGCACTGCCACTTTGAGGATTATCATTACAGACGTCAACGACAACTGCCCCAAGTTTACAGAGTCGCTAGTGAATGTTACTCTTTATGGAAACGCTACTAAAGGTATGCAACTGGCTCACCTGCAAGCCTACGATCCAGATGAGGGAGACAACGCTTTGATTACGTATGCCTTCAGTGAACGGGTCACCCAGGAAAGCAGAAACCTGTTTCGTTTGGATAAAAACACTGGCGTTCTTAAACTAGCAGGAAATATTGATAACAACACTGGAAAACTATACAAGCTAATTGTGCTCGCCAACGGGCCAACTTGTATTCCAGAAGTCGCAACGGTTACCGTTCACATCATTAAACAGCTCTCCGGGCCTCCGGCGGTTATCCCACGTTACATTGCTTCAGAGAAGGATGGAGTTGTGAGTTTAAGTGAATCCGAGCCACCGTTTTCACCCATTGCTTTTTTTACCATCAAAAACACAGAGCCACAACAGAAGATAGAGTGTTTTCTTGAAGGTGCAGGTCCGTTTAGGCTTGTACCGTATGAACGGTTTAAAAACGAGTACTTGCTTGAGACTACCGAGCTTTTGGATTATGAGCAGCAACAGGATTATGAAATGGTTGTTGTGGTTCGTAACTCTCGAGGATTAGTAGTTAACACTGTAGTGAAGGTCCACGTGTTGGACGTCAACGACAACGCTCCGATTTTCAAGCAATCTTTCATTGACATCACGGTGGAGGAGAACAACCCCCCAAATACGTTCCTCGCTCAGCTTCAGGCCACCGATGCTGACAGTGAAAGCCGAGGTGAGGTGTATTACCTGCTCGGTGCCGACGCTCCCACCATTTTTGACTTGGATAGGTCAACCGGGGTCCTGACGGTGTCCACTTCTCTTGACAGAGAGGAAAAGGAGACGTATCGATTCATGGTGAGAGCCGTAGACCGCGGTATGCCGCGAAAGGAGTCAATCGCCACTGTGATTATCAGCGTCCAGGACCGCAATGACAACAGCCCAAGGTTCATCAACAAGGACTTCACCTTCTTCGTGCCGGAGAATTTTCCGGGTTTTGGGGAAATTGGCGTTCTTACTGTCACAGATGCTGATGCTGGGGAAAACGGCTGGGTGGCGTTATCAATCCTTAATGGGAGTGACATCTTCGTGATTGATACCGGGCGAGGAGCTTTGCGAGCCAAGACCCCTCTAGACCGGGAGCAACAGGGAACATATTATGTTTGGATCGAGGCAATCGACGGAGGTGAACCTGCTCTTTCTTGCATCACAATGGTGACTGTTCTCCTGCTGGATGTCAACGATAACCCTCCAACTGTACTCTTCCCTCAGTCCAACCAGTCGTACATGTTGGTGCTTCCCAGCACGCTTCCGGGAACGTCTATAACAGAGGTTTACGCGGTGGACCGGGATACGGGAATGAACGCTGTTATTGCATACAGCATCATCAAGAGAACGGATGGAGAGCCAGGCTCCTTTGACATCGACCCCTTCACAGGAAACATCACCTTGAGGAAAGCCTTGAACAATCGGGGCCTCTACAGCTTGTGGGTCAAAGTCAGAGACCACGGTCAGCCAGAGCTCTACTCTACCGTGCTGGTCAACCTGTTTGTGAATGAAACAGTCAGCAATGATACCCTCATTCAGAGTTTGTTGCCCAGAAGTGTAGATATCGACCATGGTGAGCTTCCTCCTGATAAGGAAGGGAGGAAAGGAGAACAAGTGCCAAATCTGTGTGGCGAGTATAAAGTGTTACTGCTTGCTTTGACAGCTACCTGCTTGGGATTGTTTCTGACCGTTGTGTCGTTGGTGACGTACATTTGCTGCAAGAGAAGAAAACCGAAAAAGAAGAGGTTAGACATTGAGATTCCTTTAAAACTCAACCATGAAATGGTGGACAAGAACCCAATGGAGATTTCAAACATCTGACACTGCTTGTACTGCCCAAATTAATCTGTTTACAGTGTGTTTTGTGCATCTTAATATCTCTCAAGTATATGATTTGAAAATATGATGTATATATTGTGCATACAGTATGTTTTATAACTATGATGAAATCTATAAATATATATATATATTGACAGGATCACAGTGAGCAAGTTGCATTTGCTGCCCAACATGCTTTTAATGTAATTTATCTTACAATTGTGTCAAATTGTCAAACCTCTTTTATATGCCTGTCTCTGAAACCCAATGCACTTCTCTACAGGAACATTGTGCTCCCCATGGAAAGCTGTTTGTTTTCAGATGTAATGCTCCTTATGTTTGTCATCACCCTTCTGAAAATGAAGTCCAAAGGAGATGAGAAATCAATGCCGCATTGATTCCTCAACTGATTCTCAGTTATTAACAGGTGTTGTTGGATGTTTTGTGTTTTCTGTTGGATACTAGGCTGGTGTCCTAATGAGTTTCTCAGTTCCTCAAAAAAGGTTGGTTCAGATCTGTTTGTGATGACTTTTGTGCGTTCAGCTCAAAAGCGTTCCTCAAAGCAGCTAAGGCTACATTTCTCTAATCTCATTTCTGTGTAAGCAAAGAATTCATGAACATTAAAGTGCTTTATTTTCTTATTAATAGCTTCGATATGATTTTCTTTCATGAATTATAGACAAAACCAGTATTGGTTGTGGACATGACTCAGCAGCTGTGTTGCAGCAGTCGTTGCTCAAAAAGTTAATCTACTAAAGCATTCAGCAGATTCATTTAATCATAAGGAGAGTTCAAAAACCATCCCAGTGGTTGATCTGTGTCTATATGTCGTTTATACAGTAATTGCTGCTTTCTTGGAATGTGTTTATACACGCAGTTCTGCAGTTTTCTTTGGAAAAGATATAATGTGAAGGATTATCGGAAAAAAGGTCTTATCAGTCTCATCGTTAAGTTATTTACACTATAAAATGGAATTCAGTGAATCAAGATGAAGATATAGAAGTGTGCTGCTGGTGCCAAAAGCAACGAGAGAGATCTTGTGTGATTGTTTTCCACTAAAGAACTTTCGTATAGTCACACAATGTTGACAGCCTTTTGGTTGTGGTGTGGTTGGCATCTCATTCTACTCTTTTTAATCTACCTCTTTGTGTCGGACCAATAGGATGGCTTCTCCAGTGTCCCGACCCATTACAGAGGTCAGATCAGGAGTGTGTGTTTAGCTTGTCATCGCTCGTGGAACACCATTCAGCTCTCTAAAACAGCCAAGAACGGCATGGCCACTCGCCACTTCTATTATTCCAAAAACCAGTCGGGTTTCATTTTTCCCTTTCTCTCTCTGGAACTCTCTGAAATGCTCACAATGGAAAGCAGTCATTTAAAACCACAACAAGCCGGAGGGCAGATAATGTATCGAGGCTTTGCAGTGCACAGGTTGCGAGTAGGACCTGTTACCTGGGGTCAGGTTCACCGCTTAATCTGCTTACTCCACCAGCAACATGTGTTCACTAACCAGCGGGAGACTGAAATCCACCAGCATCTTAAACAAAAAAAATATGTTACACATTATTCAATTCTTTGAAATCGGTGGTGTTAGCAATGCCAAGGTCATAGGTTAGATTCATAGGATATTTATATAATATATTCCCCAAATGCACTGTAGTTTGCTTGAAATAAAACTGTAGCATGGTAACCAAACCTAAGAGAGCCTTGACATTGCCAGTAATTTAAAGTGATCAGAAATCATTTATTTTTAATGAGTTAAACCGAGTAAAGTGTGTGAGCAGGGTTGGCTTATTTGCATGAAGAAAAACTTTTCAACTATGTTGCATCAGCAATGGAATTTGAAGCTGACTTTCTGACAAGTTATTCAAGTTCAGAGTCAACTTCACAATACACTGTTTTGATGAGTGGTGTGAGTTCAAAGTCACATAAACAGCTTCAACTTCTTTGATTATCAAAGGAACATTTGAGTTCTGTCAAAATATGCCCCTCGCAGTATTGGCTGAACTGTTTCAGAAGTCATATCACATGAGTACCACTGTCTCCACTTCCATTTGCTGACATGACAAAATAAAAATGACAAAAAGAAATTAATTTAAAAAAAAAAGGGCTATGAAGTAATCCCAGACTTATATCAGGGAAACTTGAGCGATGCAAGGGTGTTGCTATGCCGTTTCCAAGCTGTTCTGAGTTTTTTTTACTTTGCTATGCAATTCCTAGGCCATTGTTTTGTGGTTCCTTACTGGCCCAGTTGCCTTTATATTCATGCTTTTACAAATGCAAAGAGACATTGCATTTGTCTTTTTTCATTTCTGGGAATTTAACTCTACACTGTGGTGAAGATTGTCCTGTTTTTACTACAGGAAAGCCCCAGTGACATTTACATTTATAGATTTAGGAAGACTGTTTTATCCAAGGCAAGTTATATTGCATTCAGTGTGTACATACAGCTCTTGGTCTCCCTTGACCTTTTACTGTTTGAGTTACAGGAAAGCCCCAATTACATTTGTATTTATTTATTTATTTATTTTTGCATTTACCAAACACTTTTATCCAAAGTGACTTAATGCTACATTCACATTTACATTTCATCACAAAAGCCCCAATTATTTTTATGCTTTTCATGCAAAGGGTATAAGTTTGATCAATTAATGCTTTGCCTGGGAATTCATTCAGTGACCTTGGCAGTGCTAATGGCACAATCTAATGTTTGAAAAAGAGAATTAATTAAAGTCTAGACATGGTGCAGGCCTCTTTGCCCATTTTATTGTCTACCAGGTGAGGTCAAGAAAAATTAGTTAGGAATTGTTCAGAAAAGTAAAAGCATCTGATGCCTGTAGCAGTTTAATAACGTTAGAGGTTTGTTCAAATCACTAACCCTAAATATAAGCAATAATGCTTTACTTAGCAAAACTGTGCTGCTATGATTCAACAAAAACACCTAAATACATTAAACTGAAATATAAATCACATCCCTGTGGAGCAGTTTACACAAAAATATGTATTCCAATACTGTAGAATGTCCACTACGATGGGGTTTGATCGGGTCACATTTAATCTGAGCTTTCCTCTGTGTTGATTACTCATGTCACTCTATAAGTATACGTGTGCATGTTCTCACTCCTCCAGCATACAATCGGCTTTTCTCTCTGCTTTCGCACCTGGCCGGACGGTTACTTGCCTCTCGTGGCCCCAGACGGCCCTCCGCATCTGCTCAACAGCGACTAACACAAACAGAACATTAGCCCGGAGACGTACGGCCTGATTGTGCTCATTGTGGTGATGGAGGACCTGTGAGCGACCCACAGCAAACAGCCTCTGATTAATAAAATACACTTTATCCCCCTGCTCTCCATCTGATTGTTGCTTGGAGTGAAAAGTGCAGCTACACAAAAAAAGAGCTGTTCAAATTTAATTAAGGCTCTTTGTCCTTTGGGCTTATGGTGTTTAAAGTACAACTGCTATAATTTTTCTTGGTGTTGAGTTTGCATGCAATATAATTTTCTCCAATCTTGGCACTGTATGCGCTTCTCGAAACCTGACCAGCATGCTTCTGAAGTGGTTGGTGGCCTTCCCTGACTCTTGACACTGCGTACCGTTCCAAATAAAATGATAGCTATCTACTTTGTAGACAGAAGGTGCCTCAAAATGACTCACTGCTTCTGAATCATGCACATAGCCGCAGATTTACCTTCCAGATTATGAGGTGCGACAATGCGGTTAAATCCTATCCAGAGTCAAATGTGTCTGCGAATCATTCAAAAGTCTGAATGCTCACCAGGGCTGCATTTTTAAATAAAAAATACAGTAAAACATGTAAAAAAAATGGGAAATATTAGTATAAATTAACATTACTTTCTTCTATGCTTATATATGTTATTAATATGATTTATCCCTGCAATGCAATGCTGAATTTACTCCAGTCTTCAGTATCACGTAATTCTTCAGAAATCATTCTGATGTGCTGATTTGCTGCTCAAGAAATTTTTTTGATTATTATCAATGTTGAAAACAGTTCGACTGACTCATATTATTGGTGGAAATCATGATATTAGGGTTCGCTGATGAATAGTATGCTCAAAAGATTAGTATTTGTTTTATATAATATCTTTTGTGCACTCAGAAATAAAGATAGAAAAGATGTCACTGGGGCAGTGCCTTTTCAAAAGGTACACTTTTGTACCTGTAAGGTTCAAATACACTTCTCCCCAGATTCACAGACAAGGCTTAAGCCTAGTCCTAGACTAAATGTAAATCTGAGCTGTTTCAACTGAAAGAAACTTGCATTGACTGATCTTTAAACATGTCAGTGTCTTGTTTCGAGATGCACACCAATAAAATTTTTGTAAGGCGTGTTTTTAAAAATGACTTCAGTGTCCTTTTTTTTTTTTTTTTTTAAATGACTTCAGTGTCCCCTCTCCTTGGATCGCCACCTTACCGTGGTGGAGGAGTTTGAGTGCCTGAATGATCCTAGAAGCTAGGTTGTCGAGGGCTATATGCCCCTGGTAGGGTCTCCCAAGGCAAAAAGGTCCTAGGTGACAGGCCAGACAAAGAGCGGTCCAGAAA
>JAUMHI010000052.1:16769354-16825636 GCA_032359435.1 Enteromius unitaeniatus | reverse complement strand
ATAACCATTTATTAAAAATGTTACAAAAAACCACATGCTTTCAAAGGGTGTCCTAATTTTTTCACATGACTGTACATATAATATTGAAATAATTGTTTTTTGTCTTTTACTTAAGTTTTTTTAAATTACTTTAATGAAATGTAATAAATACTACATCTGTGAACTACCGCTGATTATCACAGCAACTGATTCAACATAAACCTCAAGGCAAAATCACATTTACAGTAATGCACTTCCAACGAAGGCTGAGACTTTACATTTCAAAAGCTTAGTCATGTACAACACTCAACTATTGCTGTTTCACTCCAAACCCATGAATCCATCTGAACCAGCCGTCCTGAAGCTAGAAACACAATGCTGACCATTTCTTAGCTCACAAGGCAGGCTTGTACAGAAGAATGAGTTCATTTGAGCCACACACTTCTGTAGACCTTCATTACTGTAAACATGAGTGTGTGTGTGTGTGTGTGTGTGTGTGTGTGTGTGTTAATGGACGAGCGGCTGCAGATGCGCTCACAAAGCTTAATTTGTTTTGAACCAGAACATTATTTTAACCCTTGATCGGCTTCTCTGCATCTGTTGTGTGTGTCTGTGCGAGAGCTTATACTGAACTCAATCAGTGGCTAATGTACACTTACTGTAGATGTGAAGCTATAGCTGCATTTAAATACAGATTATACACCCTGAACGTCAGATTAAGATTAACACTGCATTTCTGACTCTATTGAAGCATAGAAATAAGATATTAGTGGCTCAGGAAGAGGCTCAATGCATCTAATATGAGTTACGTGCATTTTTTTGAATTCATACAACATCATAAAAAGCCTAAAATTGCCATGAAACAACATTCAAAAGCCTTTTTACTAACTAAACAGAATATCACCTTTGGGCTGAAACTAAGAACAGATTTTGTGCTTTTTAATTGGAGCATTTTTAACATTATAATGATAAGACTCCACTTGTCAAATAAAGTACTATTTTATTTTAATACACCAAAAACACAAAGTTTAATCAAAAGATGTAAATGTGTGATCTGTTTCATCTTTTGTAAAGAATATTAAAAATGAAAGTCGTGCCGTTTTAAAAGTATTCTTCATTTTCCTCTTGGCGTTATGATTACATATTCACTTTTTTCTTCTTTTTTTTGGCATGTATGAATGCAGGGCTTGAAAGCAGGTTCTGAAAGATGCTTTTCTACTGATTAGTGATCAGATTCACATGTCAACATCACAGAGAATATGCTGATGGATCGCTTTCGTGTCAAAGGAGAAGAACCCAAGGGTTTGAAATTCTTGCTTTGAAAAAAAGTAGAAAACTGTTTTTTATAATTTTACTGTAGTTTTATATAACATTAAAATGTATTATTGTTAATATTATTTATTTATTATTAAAATTCTACAATGATAAAAATACTATTCAATATTTAAATATTAATTGAAAAAATTACATTCCAGTTATTTAATTTTAATTAATCCTTTAATTAATTTTATATAATTAAGAAAAATATTAAACTATATATTTATATATAAAGAAATTAAAGTATTATTATTTATTATTAAAATTTAATTATATGTAATTAAAATATAAATAAAAGTAATGAACATATACATATATTTTCTACAATTATAAAAATACTAATAGCAAAAATATATATATATATATATATATATATATATAAATATTAAATTTTAATACTGAAATACTATAAAATATTTAAATGATAATTGGAAAAAATACAATATTTAATTATATATAATAATACATATTAAAAAATATAATATATAACAAAATTAAATACATAGTTATATAATTAAAATATCAAACTGCATTATTTACTATTTGTAAAATTTAAATTAGATTATAATTAAAAATACAAATGAAAATTATTTAAAAAATAAATAAATAAATATTGTTAAATACAATAAATTGTATACAATTATACAAATACTACTTGTAAAATAAAAATATTAATTATAAATATTTAATATTAATAAAAAATAATAATTGTTAATTTACTTAAATGCTACCTTTTTAAAAATACTATTAAATATTTAAATGATAATTGGAAAAATTACATTTACAGTTATATTTACACACATATACAATTATTAAGCTATAATACAGAAACACATCTAATAAATTACAATATATTTTATTAACAATTGGTTGATAAATATATTTAAAATAATGTTTGATAAATTTGGCTTATAATTTTTTAATAATCAATTTTACTGTTATTTAAAAATAAATATAGAAAAATATTTTAGAGCTTTTTTAATTTACATTTTAATGATTATTTATTTATATATTATATTAGTATTCGACTTATTTTCTAAGGCTTCAAAGCATTACTAATATGTAATTGGTCACATAAAATACTTCCTAGTGTGCTAATGGCAGTAAATCTTTCATTGGTGACCCATTAACAGGAAGCACGTTTAGAAAAATAAAGCGCATGGGAGGTATAAAGCGTATGCATGCTTGTGGTTAAACAAACATTCTTGTCCTCCTTTGGCAGGAGAATCAGTTTCATAAACTTCCATTTTCATATTTGTGAGCTGAACTCGTGCATTCATTAATGCTCTAATTGACATGAGTTGGTGTCTCAAATGCAACAGCTATGCCAAGATTCATCCGCCGCTTGACGGAGAAGGAAGAATCTGTGTTATGTGAATTTTGCTCATTTGCGTTTCATGTTTCAGCGTTTGCTAACATCTAAAAGGCCGTGTTGATGCAGGAAAGAGGAAGTTCAGAGCAAGCTAAATGAGATTCCCATAAACAGCTCTGGTTTTAATTAAATAAATCTCCGCTGGCGTTCTGACAGAAGCTTCACATCTACTGGAAAGCCTCCACCAGAGTCTTCCTTTTACTCTATTAACATTCCTGATGAAAGTTTGATGTAGAACAGAGGCACAAATGATCGCCGTGGCCAACTCTCATTGCATTCTGTCCCCTTCTACCCGGCCGCTCTGTCTGCGAGTCTCATTCAATTAGGATTTTACGCAAAAAGGGAACCCAGATATTCTCTCACAGGCTGCAAGACAATTTGCTTCTTGCAGAATGGATGTACGTGCCAATTCTGATTTAATATCCACCATCAATGACCTCCTCGTTTTAGCCAAAGTGTTTTAACCGGTTTCATTTATCAGCCTAGAAATATGCTAACACTAGGAACGTGGTGTAGAAACTATTTTCATTCAGAGAACTCTACTAAATGTTACAAAGATTTACAAAAACAGGTTTATTTTGAAAGAAATGTTTTTTTGTGTATAATTATTTTCAGGAGATTTTCTTATTTTAGTATCACTGGGATTCTGTTACAGTTTAATTCATAATCATATATATATATATATATATATATATATTTTTTTTTTTTTTTTATATTTATTTTCATTTTAAAGTTTTGGTATTTTTTATATGTAAAATTAAATTAAAATGAAAAATCCTTCCAATTTGTTAAGCAGTTTGATTAATATTTATATTTTCCCATTTTTTTTATTTAAATTTTAAAGTTTTTGTATTTTTTATTTTAGTATGTTAAGTTAAATAAAATTAAAATACAAATCATTTAAAATTATTAAGCAGTTTGATTAATATTTTTATTTTCTATTAAATTTGAAAGTCTTTTTCATTTTAGTATGTCAAGTTGAGTATGTCAAAATGAGAAATCATTGAATAATGTTCAGCAGTTTTACATTTATTATTTATTATGGAAATGTTTATAAAAATGTAATTTTAGGTACATTTTTGCTAATTTTGCCATTTTATTTGCATTGTTTTAGTTTTAGTTACTTTATTGTTAAATAAAATTTAAATGACAAATGTTGCAGTTTTTTATTTTTATCTAAATTAACATTTTTGTTTTTTCTTTTTACATAAAAAAAAATAATATTTGGCACGGGCAATAATGGACACTGGGCAGCTAAATAATTACAAATGTATGCTAAATGTTATTAAATATAATTTATTGCTAAAATAATTATATATATATATATATATATATATTTTTTGTTTGTTTTTGTTTTTTTGTTTAATAAACACACTTATACTCAAATAATGCACAGTGGGCTGCGAAATCATTGAAAATGCCTGCTTAATGTTAAAAAAATGTAATATATAATAATAAATCTTTAACATGAACTTCTACATCAGATAAACTCTGTGAATTAAAGTTAGATTCTGAGCTGAAGAACTGGTGAATAATTTGAGAATATTGATAAATGTTGAGAAGTAAACGGCTGGTTTGCTCTGGAGACAAAGCTGTTCAGCTGTATGGAGTTTATAAAACTGACCTCATGCTTTTTATTCATCTAAAGTAGCGAGTCAGATCTATAACTAATAGCTCGTTATGTGAAAGCACTTTCTCTTTCGGAGTTCTAAGAGCATTTGATATGAGGGATGATAAAAAATGCATAGCATATAGTGCTGGTCAGTTATCAGACTGCATAAAACACCAGAGAACACCGAGAGAGCTTCTTCTGTTCACGCTAATGAACATTCAAGTCTGCTCTTTTCCCACCCCATGTTTCTGATGAATAGATGTTAATCCTCATTTTGTGTTCTGATTGTAAATCCCCCAAAATTGATCTTTTTTTTTGCCTTTTGGGAATTTAAAGCGTAAAATTTGGACTTTTTTGCTTGATATTCTCATTGCTGATTTTTGAGTTGATATCTTACAATATAAACCATGTTTCTTAAGTTTTCTTATGTCAAGTCTAAGTTAATATCACAGTTTAGTGATATAACTTTGATACAAAAAACAAAAAATTAAGGGGGAAAAAGCCAACTGACTCTAAATATTGGATTGAATCTTTTTGTTAACTTGTTTTCTTCCAGTTAGCACAGGTTTTTTATAAAAAAAAAAACGTACTGATCAAAGGCCTCATCGATCTGAACTCATGCACCTCAGTTTTTAAGTGAACGTTGCCAAAGTTCTTCATAAATAATGCTTTATCACTCAAACACAGAGGTACATGAGCTCAGCTCAATGAGGCCAACGATCAATCGAGACTGAAAAACAACAAAACCTGTTCTAACTGAAAGAAAACAAGAAGAATTGCTGATAATACAGCATAATAACATTTAATAGAAATGTTTAAAAGACCAGGACCACCAAATTGGATTATATTCTCATTGCAGCACAAGAGAGGGTTAATTAACCCAATTATGTATGCTTTGGATTTTATTTTTTGAATCGCTCTTCGTATTCGAATCGTATTGTTAAAGCTCATTTCCTGTTTGTCCTGCATGAGCAACTCATTCAACATGTTAGCGTTGGTTTGTCTTCATGCAGCTCTTGATTGCATGTCACCGGCTCTGATGTAAAAAGGTTTTGTGACTAAACGCTTGTGCTAATAGCACCTTTCCCATCAGTGCTTGGGCTTGGATTGTTTTCAGATCAGGGGGCGTGGCGTTACTGGCTGGTCACCGCGGCGACGGAGTGGCGGTGGAGCTGACGGCTGTATAATGAAGGAACACAGGAGCATTAGGAGCTCAGACGGAGAGGCTTGAGTCCATCACGTCTGACAGCAGCGTTCTGCTTTTATAACGGCAAGGGGCTGTCAGTCCTCCACAGCTTTGTGGGAAAATCACGCTAAGCACTCAAGTCCTGCTGAATGACACAGGCATGAGGGTTCAGGGATAAATCCTGGTTTTGTAAGAACGCAAAGTACTGTAATTTGAGTCAAACAGAGGCCTTAAATACGCAATAAAATTCAAAAAGTATAATTAGAGATGTTTGCCAAGCCCGACTTCAACTATTTGCTCAAATTAGAATTTTTAGCACAAAATATTAACACTAAACTTAAACTTAAACTAAACTAAACTTAGTCATTTATAATGTAAGAAAATGGGTTAACTACTCAATCACCCAGAACACACTAACAACCTCATAGTTGATATAAACTTGGCATCACTAAATCAAAATTGAGACATAAACTTCAAATATTTGTGATTTGCAATTGTGATAAAATCTAAAAAATTGTGAGATTAATATAAAACCTCATAACTGATAAAAACTCAGAATTTTGATTAAAAAAAAACTTTGAGATGTTGAGTCAAAAATACTATATTATATAAATATTTATTATGCACATATAATTAGCCAATTAATTTAATTCAAATGCTAATTAATCTTGTAATAGTATGTAAATAATAACAAATGAACACTGGTTGCTTGCTCAGTGGTTGTTAACGTGGGTTTTTTTATAAATTCAATTTTTTTAAGTAATTACGAATGCACATATATCTGATTTATGGAGCTTCAAAATAATATACACTTACCTATTAGGCAAAGCTAGGCAACTGCCTTGGGCCCCTGAAAGCCAAACGGCCCCCAAAACACATAGCATTTGCTATGGTTACGTCTATCGTTTACACTAATCTGACGTTTCTACCTTTGAAAACGGACACTTTTGAAAACGCTGCACTCTGGGGTAGGTTTAACGCCAGTGTAAACGAGGATCGTTTTCATTCTAAAGCTGTTTTAAAATGAAAATGCACTGGTGTAAACGGGGCCTAATTTATAGTAGAATATTTATAGTAAAATATGCCGTAATTTTCATTTTTGGGTGAACTGTTCCTTTAAGCGGGTCAGAAAAATTACTCAAAAGCTCAACTAGTTGCATTTAATATTAATTTAATCCAGTTGAAATCATATAATAGTGTGCTAAAGATCAGGTCTCTTTCACAGAAGGTGCTGACATCAAACTTCCCTTGCACTTTTCTTTTCTTTCCAGTCAGAGCAGGTCTAAATGAGACGGGCCTTATACGGTCACTGTGACTTCAGATCGCATTAGTGACGCGCGCCGTGACCGGAGTCCTCGTTAATTTCGGCCAGTGAGGCATTTCGGCCAGCTGTCAGGACGAGAGCGAGCGCCGTGATCCCGACTCTCGGAGGGAAGCGTCTGATTGGCTGGAGATGAGAAGCAGAAACGCTCCATCACCCCTCTTATGGGCTCCGGTGTGGTCACATCACACAAAACCTGGAAAAGCCTTAAAAGGAGACAAAGAAGCTCCTGCCGTCCAGCCTTTATAGTGTGATTTATCATCACACACCGACCGCTGACTGGACGCTAGTGGAGAAACTCAAAGAGCTTGTCTAATTTGGTCAAACTTCTCATTGTAAAGTGTTTGCATGGTGATTTTGTTCAGGGTGAATTGAGGTAAACTGATGCTGCTTACCTGAAACAACTTGTTAAGATCCACAGTGGCCCCAAAAAGTACGCTGAAAAAAACAGACTAAACTTTAGAAACAATTCTACAGTAATGGCACATAAACACTGAGTTAAATGTATTTGGACACTTAAATCAACACTGAATTCTGAAGTAGAAAAACACTGAAACAGAGCTTTCTTAAAAACATAAACATAATCTTTGGTTGATGTAAACTAAATGAAAGAAATGTGTTTTTCACATTGTATTTGGAGACAAAAGCAGAAATAAATAAATGGTATTTTCTTGTAAAAATCTGTTAAATAGTAATTTCTTAATAATTCTTGTTTTGTTTTACTTTACCTTAAATGTTTTTTTTACAATGCTATTGAACAAGTAGGAAAAAAATAATATAGTATTTTCTTGTAAAATTTGCAATTATATTGTTTTCTTTAACTAATATTTTTACAGTGTTTTTAGACAAAGGGACAGTTCACCAAAACATGAAAATTCTGTAAGCCTGAAAAATGTATTAATATTTAAGCACTTCAAATTCGAACAAACAAATAAAATAATATATTTTCTTAAAATTAACCCTAAAATTTTTTTGTTTTATTTGCTTCAACATTAACTTCACAATATTTTTGGACACCTTAATCAACATGAAATTTTAAAGTAGAATAACAATTTTCTTGCAAATAATAATAAATTAATTAATAAAAAAGATTTTCGGAAAGCATTTAAAAACAATACTTTTTCAAAATGTCTAATTGAACAACATTACTTCCCATTTCTTTGTTATTTGTGAAATTCAGCAGCTAATTTTCCTTAATTTCTGAATAGAAAAATTTAAAAAGTAAACTTTAAATGTTTTCAGTGCATCTGATTAAAATATCCCATCAGGTTTGAGATTATAAATCCAAACTTTTTTAAGCAAGTGTGTGATTTCTGTTACGCACACTTCAGAGAACAATGTTTGCATAAACGGACTGGTTATGTACAAAAACAGCCATTGTGTGAGATAGTAATAATGTTATGTGATATTACATAACTTGCATTGAGCATAAACGCATGAGAACACAAGGAAAGCTTGTGACCTACGGGTCACAGAAATAATCACAGGATTATAAATCCATTCTCTCTTTATCTGAAGACTGCGTCTCAAAACACTGTAGACTAAACCCGCAGAGAAAAACTTGAATCAAGATCCATGCAGATGACTGAAAAAGCACAGTTCAATTCCTGGAAATGAAAAACTAATCCTTAAAGAGATCACACTGAGAACATACAGATACACAAACACAGACGCAATAAAAGCCATCAGTGCCAGGATGTTTTTTCCCTTTGTAGTCTGTAGCGCTAATGAATCTGTTCTGTGTGTGTCTGAACAATGAGAGTTTATCTCACAACTAAGATTTCAGAATTGCCAAATATAAACTCAGAAATACAAGTTAAAATACCACCTATTTAATTATTTATTCCACAGCATTTATTCTTTAATGGCTTTTATTTAGACTGTTTTTCTCAGAATTGTTTGTTTATGTCAAGCAATTAGGACTTTTTCTTGCAGAAAAAAGAAAAGGTATTTATGAGGAAAAAAATGGCAACAGAACTAAGAGTTTATTGCAGAATAAAGTCAGCATTGCGTAATATAAATTCATAAGAAAAATAGTCAAAAAGTCAAAGTCAAAATTTGTGATTTTTATGTAACGTTGATGTAACGTGATTTTTTCATTATAAGCGAACATCTTGCAATTGAGGTTTTTCTTTGGTATCTTAAGTTTCTCGGAATTCAGAGGAAAAAAGAATGGCAAGAATAAAGAAAAGAAAAAGTATTTATGAGAAAAATGTCAAAACTATCAAGTCTGCAATTCACTGCAATTCGTACATATTTTATGAGGTGGTTAATTCGTACGACCTCACTCATCCGAATTCATTTTATTTGTGCTATATCGTATGTATTATTATGAGTTTCAATTCGTATGAATTTGTATGAATGACCTAAACCTGACCCCGTCCCTAAACCTACCCGTCATTGGGGTTTAGACAAATCATACAAAATCGTACGAGTGAGGTCGTATGAACTTGTATGAATTTTCATGAATTTGCCACCTCATAAAATACGTATGAATTGGTCTGTATTGGAATTATGAGATATAAAAGCACAACTTTGAAAATTTTATATTTTTTCTTTCTACTTTTCTCAGAATTGCAAAATTGACAGTTCATGTCTGTAGTTCTCACGAAAATGTCAGAACTGCACAATATAAACTAAATTCATAAGAAAAATAGTCTAAATCATATAAAGTCATAATTGCAAGAAAAAATTTCAAAATTGTGAGATAAAGACACAATTACCTTTATTTAATCAAGTTAACATCTTGCAATTCTTGTTTTTCTCTTACTTGTCAATTGCAGACCTGCATTTAACAGCATAGCACTTTGGTTGCAATTAGTTCATTCAATAAATATTAAATATATAATAAACACCATACATTCGGATTAAACTACTTGCTTGCATCACACTAATGTGAAAAGTGATATTTTAGTTGCAAACGAAATACTAACTTAACCAAAATAAAAGACTTTCGACATTAAACCAAACGGAGCGTGAATGTGAAACTGCTGCCGGTCAGAGCTAAACTAATTTTCCACATTGACTGGATTTTGAACCAATGTCTTTTCACTGTGCTCACAAAAACACAAACTAAACCATGGACAAAACGTCCCAGCTGGACAACACAAAACCAGAGCGGATTGAGTTACTCAGCGTTCATCTACCAGCAGAACATGCTTCAGATCAGCACATGTCAAAACACATCCCTGCAATACGGACAATACGTCAAGCTTTCATATTAAATAACACACAGAAATTCATTCTAAGTTAAAAAGAAAGACGTTATTGTAGATCTTGGCAAGGCTTTCTGTTCTGTTCTTCATGTTGGACTCAATCCAGCAATCTGGCTGCTTCTGCAACACATTTAATCACATTATGACACATTATGTCATTTTTCAGACACTTTCTGAATCTGTGACTTTGGAATTTATTTGTACGAGTGTTCTAGTGAAATATTACTCACGAACCACCTGATTATGAGGATGATAATTATAGTGCTGAACTCACAAATACACATTGCGTGTAACAGAAAATGAGTTAATTATAACCTGTATGTTTCTCTCTCTATATATGGTTATAACCTGTTCATATGATGATTTTTAATCACATGTGAGCCTGGAGCACAAAAGCAGTCATCAGCAGCACAGGTATATTTGTAGAAACAGCCCAAAATTCATTGTATGGGTCAAAATGATCCATTTTTCTTTTATGCCAAAAATCATTAGGATCATATTCCATGAACATATTTTGTAAATTTCCTACCACAAATATATTATTAGTAATATGCATTGCTTAGATCTTCATCTGTACAACTTTAAAGGCGATTTTCTTCATATTTTGATTTTAATTAATAAAAAACAAACTGAATGGTTTTATGGTCCAGGGACAGCAATGACATTTATTCAATGCTTTTAGCCGTCTTCACAAGGAAGGGAAAACAAAATAACCTCAACAAAGAGCTCAACAACGTCTAAAACTGTGCTCAGGTTTGCCAAAATACCAATTAAAGTGAGATATAAAAGATATAAAATTGCTCATAAAATAATCTGAGCTGATCTTCACATTTCTTTTATTGTTTAATAATTCTGCTGGATGATGACTACCGATTCATTTCTATTTTGACAGTCACAGTGAAGAAATTAATGTTACAAAAAACTGCTGTCTAATCATCAAAGATATTTGAAAAATAATAATAATAACTGTTTACAGAAATATTTATTCAGCAGCAAACCAGCATATCAGTATGATTTCTAAATGTTCACGTGACGTGAGAATGGAGTAATGATGCTGAAAATTCAGCTTTAATCACAGACATAAATTACACTTTAACATGTGTACACATAGAAAACAGCTATTTTAAAATGAAATAATATTTCACAATTTCTACTGCATTTTTGATCGAAAAAAGAAGCCTTCATAAGCAGACAAGACTTTCAGATGCATTACAATATCCTTTTTTCAGTAGGTAGTGACCGGCGTATCCATCATATGGTCACCTCAACTCAAGCAGTTAAACCAACAGGCAAATAAAATCCCAGCCAGCACTAGTGACCTCTGACACATGTGCATTCAAGCGGTTAAATCTGACCAACATGTTTTGACTGCGGCCTTCCTTTGATACCTGCGTCATTGTTACATTTCAAAGACACATCTTTTGAGCTCGTGTTGCACTTAGCAGCAACATATTTACACTCACATCCTCTCTAGTGTGCAGGACACCTCACAAATCACACGCACTGGGACATGTTTGCACGGCGCAGGGATTTACAGCCGAGGCAGATGAAAGAGTGTTTATAAAGCGCAAAAATTCTGGCTCTGAAATCTGATCACAACAGACACGTTAGTAGCTGATATATCCACCTGTGACGGCACATAAGCTGTATTCTCCAATAATGAGCCAAGAATATATATCTCTAACAATACAAGTGCCATTCTGTGTACTTTTGACTAAAAGTAGTATGCATAAATGCTGGTCTCATAAAAATATGTACCTCAGTGCACTTTTTGTGCCTTACTGCACGCTTTGCCACAGTTTCAAGGAGAAAAGTCTACTGAGTGGTTCTAAAACACAGATTCAGTACGTAAACCCTGGCACATTATGATTATGTTGATATAGGTACATACCGCGGCGGTTCAGAATTGTGATGAATATGTGGTTTCAGAATAAGTGGACTGTTGCTATCATGTTGGAAATATGATCTATACCAAATCCAACCTTAAAACAATGCAAAGCTGATATAAAAAGGCATTTAATGATGCAACCATGTCTTTTAAACTTACTTTTTTGGATCTGTTTTGTTGAAGCGTAGTTACACAGGATTCGAAAAGAGCTCCTTGCCTCTTAAGTGCATATCTGTACTCCATGAGCGACCGAACAACCCTGTCAATGAAAACACATAGATATGAAGCTAGATATGTGGGATGCTAACATTCAAAAGCATCAGTTTTAAATATACCAGCATATTAATATTGTTTTGAAGTCATAACATGATATTCTTCAAGTAGTTGTGAGAAAATTATGCTTTAATAATAAAAACTCTGTAAATTTTTGTATAAAAAGGTTTTTTACTGCCTCTAGTGTTTATTATTTTTGGAAACTGCAGTGATATGTACTTACTGATACGTATTTTGTGTTTTGCTAAAAGGTGCACCAGGTATGTTCATGCCATGAGACTAGGAACTATTTGGATAAGTGCATACTGTATATGCACTTTTGTCTGTTGCATTCAAAATATAATTTATCAGTTCATGCATTTCATGGCTTAGATGTTGCAACCATAAAATGTTCACTAAATGATAACAGTTACAAAGAATAGGTAATGCATTTATTTTTCTTTACCAATGCATTTCTAAAATTAGGAGTTATATCTGTTAGTTAATGCACCAAGAACTAACATGCATACACAATGAACTATTGTATTTTTAATAAAGGAACATACTCGCCCTCAGGCCATCCAAGATGTAGATGAGTTTGTTTCTTCAACAGATTTGGAAAAATGCAGTATTGCATCACTTTCTCAACAATGCAGTAAATGGGTGCCGTCAGAATGAGAGCTGAAAATCACAAGTTACACACAGCTTTCCAGCCCATCAGTTAACATCTTGAGAAGACAAAATCTGCATGCTTGAGAAACAAATGTATTAAAGTGTTGCACTCATTCACTGCAGAGCATCCATTGCATGTGCAAGTAATGCCATGCTACATTTCTCCAAATCTGATGAAGAATCAAACTCATCTACAACATGTGTGACCTGAGGGTGATTAGATTTTTGCTTTGCAGCAGAGATAAATAAGTAGCGTGATAATAATCTATATTACTATATCACAGATGGAGTGCATAATGCTGTAGCTATTATTTTATACAAACAGTGAGCCTCTTCAGAAGAGCTGTGCAACCAGACTAAAGCTCGGGGGTGGTTTCAGTGCAGCTGTTTACACACCGCGAGCTGGCCTGTTCACACTATACTCACCGTCTCCATGCAAGCAAAAACATTTCCAGCCTCCTGCTCATTAACATCCACAGTAACAGGTGGTTCTGATTAAGATCGGCACACGATCACACACTGACGCAGAGCTGATCACTCACTGCAATTAACACACACTTCACTGAACAAATAGCTTGTCAAAAACACCAACTTTAAGCTTTAAAAGGTGTTTAACCTCAGTTTGACCCATCGGTACAGTCAGGTTTAATGGTTAAACATTCTCTGAGATCTATAAATCATTCATATGCTATTCAAACACAAGGACTTATTACAGTATAAAAATAAAACTCGACAGATGATGCTGTGGAAATAACAAAATATGAAAACGTTTTAGAGGTAAGTAGGTTCAAATGTTATATAAGAATATACACACAGTATTCAAAAATTTGGGCTTGGAAGATTTTTAATTTAAAACATGATATATTTGTTTAAAAATACAACTAAATCCAGAAATATAATTACAATTAATAATAATTATTTTCTATTTAAATATGAGGTTAAACGTGGTATATAATGTATAATGCAAAGCTAAATTTTCAGCATCAGTACTCCACACTTTACAATAAAGTTCAGTAGTTAACAACATTAGTTAACACGAACAAGAATGAAAAACATTTCTACAGCAGTTATTCATCTTAATGTCAATTTCAGCATTAAGTGGTGTTTTTTAATGCACTGTGAGCTAACATGAACTAAGAATGAATGATTGTATTTTTATTAAAGGGGTCATACAAAGCCAATTTTCCTCAAGCTAATATGATTCTTTAGCGTCTTAATGGAAAGTTTGTAATATAGTTTGTTTTAAAATTTCGTAAAGATAGTGTGAAAACGCTCATTTTCCCCTGTCAAAAACAGCGCTTTAGAAATCACTCTGTTCTGTGTACTTCCCCTTTAAATCTTCACGAGCTCCGCTGACTCTCGGGGGATCTTTTTTTTAGCCGAATTCATAGTGAAGCTTGCTAATTAGCACATTATTAGGAAAGGCGATTTGCAAAGATTCATTAAAGGACATTATACTGCTTCTGTAGGTGAGGCTGGATCATCAATGATTCACGTGAACATAAACGCATTTCGGTTGATCAAGGGCGCGTTTCCCTTCAGAACCAAACCTAAAGTTAATCCTCCGCGTCTTCAGTCTCTCAGATGTCGGGGTAAATGACTACTGCTATGTTCATTAATCGTCTCGGTCTGATGACGGCTCACTCAGGGCGGGTCTGAGGTTAAGACACCACTTCAGTCTGTGTGACACGCTGCTGTCAATCAACTATTGTGGGTAGTTGACATGCATTTGAGAATGGCTTGATTTCTGAAGGGGAAACTTATTTTTATTAAATTAAAAGAAAACTACTGGTGGATCTTTATCATTAAAAGTGCATGTATCACCGGATGACCCCTTTAAATAACTTTAACAAAGATAAATAAATAATGTAATAAATGCATTGTTTGCTCATGTTAGTTAATACATTAACTAATGTTAACATATTACATCTAATTGTAAAATGCTACTTTTTTCAGTTTAAGTGTAAACTTTTGTTATGCACTAAGTGCACTAAAAAGTGGTCTTTTTTGATTAAAACAAACAGAATTCTTTATTATTTTTTATTGAACTAATTGCATTAGACATGCTACTGATTACTAATTAAATGAAATGAAATGAACATCAAAACACAATATAACAATACAGTTGACACAGCTAGATAAAAGCTACTGACAAAAGATGTTTTTCAAGCATTTTTCAAATAATAGATATGTGTTGGCCATCTTTGGTATGGAAAAAATTTCATCATCATAGAAAATCATTCATTTTCTAATTCTGACAATGTTTAAATGACTTTAAAAAGCACGTACTGTATAGTGATGGAGAACGGAGAACTGTTAAACCAAAAATTCAGGGAAAACAAATATTTGAGGGAATCAGGGGAATAACTTAGGGGAAATGAAAACAGAGAGATTACAGAGAGTCGTATGTATATATGCTGTTAAAAAAAAAGGCTTTGTGAGTCACGTCTCATCTCTGAATCAGCACTGATCTGAATTCATGATGGTGCTTTACTGTCTTGTACACGACAGTAGTTTCGAGTTAAACTGAGAGGATCAGAGCAAAGTGCCATTGGCAAAACTGCAGATAGTGTCAAGAAGAAATGCTTTGATCGCCCAAGAGCATGTGTACAAGATCGCATCTACAATACATGAGAGACACATCAGTATTTCCTATAAGCTAGCACAGCAGTACTATGGTAAAACTATCCGAAACAATCACTACATTTGATATTTCACATCTGCAGTTAAAATGCAAATCCAATGTCAAGTGATGATAAATGACAAGCCAAAAGAATTATAGGATATCCATGTCGGTCTTAATACCTGTCTTGTGTTCAAGAACTTGTTTTGTAAAAACTCTCCCACAGCCAATCAAAACCCGAAGACGCTCAGCAATCTGATGGGAAATTTCCTCAATGTACCGAAACGTCAATCATCTATGAAGCCGCAAAGCATTTTTTACTCATTTGGTGCATGAAATGATTTCACAGGCGTCGAACATGAACTCTGCGTCTGCTTTGCGCTCATCTGAATTCAACACAAGTTTCACAAGGTTCGTTCATTATGCATGAAGATGATAAATTACAGACCTTGGACTAAATCAGAGGCAACAGCGCCGCTAATTACCTTTGTTTGAAAAGAAAATCACACCGCCAAATTAGCCTGGTGTGTTTATATTCATAATAAGTTCATTTAAGACAGCGTAATACAACTTCTAGGTGTCGCTTTTACAGTGCTCGTAAGAAAATACTGTGTGAGAGAAGTTAGCCTGGACCAGTCGAGTTAAATCGTGAAAGCATGGAAATAAATGAATGGAAGAAATGGAGACTCGATTACAAATGAAACAAGGGTTTGATACTCTGTTCTATGTTAGTTCAATTCATCATCATGGCCAAAAAACACTGGTATGTTTCAAATCCTAGAGACAAAATCCAAAACATTAGTCTGATGGATATTAGAAAATCACTAATCTAATGAAGCAAAAGTTTACCTAAAAATGAAAAACTGCTGGTAATGCAACCACTCTCAGGTCATCCAGGATGTAGATGAGTTTATTTCTTCAGATTTGAAGAAATGCAGCATTGCATCAGTGTCTCAGCAATGGATGTGAATGGGTGCCGTCAGAATGAGAGCTGATAAAAACATCACAATAATCCACAGCACTCCAGTCAATGAATTAATATCTGGAGAAACTGAAACAAATCTATCATTAAGACAAAAATGTGGTCTGATCTGAGAAATCTGCACAGATCAAGCTCCATTTACAAACAACATGTGAGTGGATTTTGATGAGAGACAACAGGAGAGGGACTTTTTCACTGGAGGACGTGTTATTATAGACTGGTAGTTTAGCTGGATGCAATGGTTTTGAGTTAAAAACGTCTTAATAATGGCTTCCATTTTAATAATGTGCCATACAGACTGTTTTCACTGCACGATGCAAATTCATCCTCGCCTTTCATCAGCTGTAATCTTTACTGAGAAGAGAAGGATGAATGAGTTTGTCTCGAGTGCTTATCTCAACCTCCATGTAAATAAACATCTGAGACAATGCTGATAATCCTCAGGTCATTCTCACGAAATGCATGACTAACAGGATACTGAACTGATACACTTTTTGTTTTTACTATTTGACCATTTTACTGTATTTTTGATCGCATAAACGCAGCCTCAAAAACATCTGACGTCAAGTTAGTTTATAGAAAAAATAGATAGATCATTTGATTTTCATTAGAAAATGCACCACTTTTTTTTTTAAAATAAAATTAGAAAGAAATCAAATGTAGGCTTTGGAGAATTTTTTGTGCACTCCCTGTTTAACTCCTTTATGGCAACTTAAGGAACTTCCCACACTGTAAAAAATGACCATGAGTTTAACGGTAAAAACCTGTAAAACTGCTATGGTAAAAACCTGTTAAATGGTTTTGGTAAGTTCCTGTTTTTTTCTTTTAAATAACTTTGTTTATTCTTAGATTTTTCTTATCAGTGATGTTTATTAGGGTTGTTACTGTTGTTAAATGAATGTTTATTGAATATTTGAGTTTAATGAGTCTCCCTAATGATGGTGTTTAGTGTTTGTGTGGATTACACTGAGCTCCATCTATATATGTTCATATTTAAAAGCTTTGGTTCATCATTTGACTTTCTCATCATTATTTGCATTTGGTGCTTATCAGTGTATTTCAAAGCTACAAAACAGATTTCACTACTTTAATAGGTTGGGATGAAGTTAATGAAATTACAGTATGTAACTGTAAATTTAATAACAACAAAAAAACACAAAAAGTTATTACTGTATCGAATTTCCAGCAAACACAGCTGCTGTTTTTTATTATAAATTTTAGTTTTACAGTGCACTTTGGTCTTGAGGTGAGAAACATGATTCAGATTATTGTAATTTAAATTTTTATTCAACCACTGTGATAATGCAGAAACGTCTCTGAGCAGAACTGACTCACAACACAACAATCTTCATACATGCCATCCTCTCTCATTAGTCATGTGTGAAATTAACTGTCAAAGTCTTGCCTTTAGGGCAAGTTCTGAAACGCCTCGCGTTCACATGTGTTTGGAAAGTCAGCATCAAAAAAGTCCATGACACACAGACAGCTTGAGTAAATAGCACAGTATATGAATATGGTAATCATCCAATACCATGGTACAAAACAGGCCAAGATACCAAACATGACATTTTCCTGAATCAATATCCTTGTATGTCTTTGAAACAGTGTTATTTTAGCATTACTGATGCATTTACAGTTTTTGGTAATATTTTAAATTATTTGAATTTTGTTCTTTATTTTCACTTTTTTTTAATGATTTTAATTTTTTTATTAATGTATTTGACCATTTAATATTTTTTTTATTGTCACAGCTTTCGTTAATTTATATTATTTGGTTTAGCTTATATAGTTTTAGTTATTTGTAAAGTGAAAATGAATGGAAATACAGAAGTTTTTATTTCACTTCAGCAACTTATCTCAACAAAACTGTTTTATGGATTAAGTTTTCTTTTAACTAATGAGTTTGCAAGAAAAGTCAGAGTTTATCTCAAAATTCAGACTTTTCTTCCTTAGATTTATGGGGAAAAGTCAGAACTGCAAGAAACAACTCAAATTATTTGTGAGATAAAAAGTTGCAGTTGCCTTTTATGATTTCATTATCACATCTACAAACAGAAGTTATAAAATAACTTTTTAACCTCTGCAAAAATGCACACAATCTATTTAGAAAAATTTCCAGCTAAACTGACACCTTCATGTACGTCTATAAATCAGTGGAGTCAAGCATCAAGGAGTTTCTGCCGATCTTTCCTCTTTCTGTCCCGTTTGAAGTCTAACCCTGCGTCTAACTGCCAGAGACTGGCTTCAAACTGACAAGCAAACAAACCATGTGCATGACTGGAATGACTGCTCACAAACAACAAGAGCAGCCAATGGAAAGAGCAAAACAAACAGGTCTTTACATGTTCTGAGGAAAATGTAATGTTTGCACATGCAAGTCACATGCTCAGAGGATTCATAATTTAGTTATTTCATAAAAATGTCATTGTGTTTTATGAATATTGTTGGCTCTTTGTTTATGCAAGAATGAACACATAAATTATACCAAATCTGAAAGTCTATGCACATGACTTTAACCCTCTGGTGCTGTTCAAACAGAACAATTCAGTTTACTTGTTTTTTTTAATTAAACTGCATAAAACATGGTAAAGGTTTTGGCACTCTTATTAAACGAACACAAAAATCATGATTAGCCAAAAAGGTTAAATGGTTCTAAAAAATGGTCACACTTTTACTGTTTACATTAAAAAAACTGCATTAGAAACAAATGGGAAGCTAATTTTATATTAATTCAAATTCAAATATAGTGGAAACACAAAGTATTGCACGAAAATGTTTTGTGTCAACCTCAAATTTAGAACTTGTTTTGAAAATAGGTATTTTGTATAAAATGTAAAAAAGCATTTTTGGGCATTATTATTCATAACAAAAATATTTTTTTACACACATTTTTCCTGTCTGTGCTCCAAAGTATTCAATATTCATGACAGTTTAAGTTTAAAAATCTAATTTTCAGGTTTATGCTCATTCCATAAAGACATTTTAGTATCCTAAAATCTCCTTAAAAAAAAAAATGTATTCAATGCTTCTTTGCATCTTCCTCATTCTCAGCATTCTCCTGCAAAACCATTTTTCCATTGAAAGACAAAGGCAACAAAAGCGCAAAGTATGCATTACGCTCTGGCATGGTATCAACATTTAAAGTCTTTTTCGGATCACTCCCATCTTTGGCTGAATAAGCTTCATGCATGATCATGGACATGAACACACGTGTAGCAGACACATGAAAGATGGGATGATGCAACTGTATTTCTCTCTTTCGTTTATCTGAGGTGAACAAGCCTCGTGTAACCTCATCCTGGACGGCTTCATTTACACATCACAGGCTGTCCTCATCCTTCATCTGTATCTGACCCTGGAACAGAGTCACGCCGCTCGTTTATCTCCATACAAAAACAGTTAATGAGCGACTGCGTTTCAGGGACAGAAAAAGTTATTCTACTGTGACCCCGAGAGCCGCACAAGGACTTTCCTCTAATAAATACCAAAAAAAGCACTGAGGAATTGGTTAAAGGTAAAGTGTGAGATGTGTTTGATGTTAAAACACTTTAATCTTTATTTCTCGTTTGATGAAAACGTCTGACCAGCCTGACAAAGCAGCTCTAGCTCAAGCACTGCTGCGGTTTATCTGGAAAATAATTCTGTTTGGTGATTTTAGCTGCACATGTATTACACACTTCATCTTCAACGCGCAAAAATATTACTAAATTAAATCAAACTAGCCCGAAAACATGCTACAAAGTTTCTATGTTTGATTCAACTTTAGTAAAAAAAAATGTGGTTGACCTTAATAAGTTTCTATGCAATTTGGCAAAAATGTAAATATTAAAATAAATAAATAATTAAAAAGAGAGAGAGAGAAACATCTATGGTGGCTCACCAGAAAAATAAAATAATATATCTAAAATATATCTAAAAATAAATAAAAATAAAAGAAATATATACAGACACACACACACATATATATCCGCATAATTTACAAAAGTGAAAAATGAGAAAACATTTTTTTTTTTTTTTTAAATGTCAACATTTGGCTGAAATAATGTTACATTGTCATTCAGTGTAATACAATATTCATGTAAAAATTCAAACAACATGTTTATTCTGACTTATACATATTAAAATATAGAAAAGAAAAAGTGAGCATATTAAATTGTATTGTGATTTAAATTAGTAAAACATTGTTACTGACAAATGGGCAAAATCTAGGATAGTGGCACATTTTAAACATGTAAAATTACAACTACTTAGTATTCGGGTGAAAGTAATTATAGTTTTTAAAGGGTTAGTTCACCCAAAAATGAAAATGCTGTAAGAAAAAGGTTGAAAGGTATGAAAAGGTTCATCTTCAGAAGACAAATGAAGATATTTTTGATGATATCAGAGAGCTATCTGACCCTCCATAGACAGCAACACAACTGAAATGATCCCAGGTCCAGAAACAGAGAAAAACATTTATTTTCAGAACTGTGAAAAAACAAACACATTTTTTTGTGTTACTACGAAACTAAAACCCAATGAAGAAACTATGAAATCTCTAATTTTGTGTAAACTCTGATTCTTAAATTTTATGTTCTCTCTTCTGACAAGCTACAATAAAAATACCTTTTTATTTCTCGTGAATTGCATTGAAACCAATGAGGATCAATAACATCCCAGATGTAGCCTTTCCAAAACACGTGTCGAAACTCTATATACACATTCAGAATGAGAAACAGTCACAACATCTGAAGAAATCAAAGGTTTAACCAGTGTTTGACATATGGACAGCACAATGAACCTGGATGCTGAATCCAGTATAATCAAACCTGCTGCTTGAAATGACTTCCACAAGCAAACTGTTGACAGACTGAGCGTCCATTAGAGTCGAGTTTCATGATAAAATACCAAATGAGTGAAGAACGAGACTTTAACAAAGACAAACGATCATCACACTGGATTTCACTGCCAGCGTAAAAAAAGTGTTTAACCTGAAAGTGTAATGCATTATGTCCATCAGCGTGTAATAGAGTGAGTGTACAAGCATTCGGTTAAAATAACACACAAATATATTTTAGTGATGAAGTGCAGAAGCCTGGCAGCTCGTGTGGTTTCAACACACCTTGGATTCTGCAAATGCCATTTTTAATCCAATGTCATTGTTGTGGGTCGATGTGCAAAAACTGGTTTTCGCGGCTCTCGCCAACATTCCTCGTCCACCGGCCAACATGCAAATCTTGCTTTGACAGCGAAACAACAACACCAGAGTTAGCTAGTTCTGCTTTTAAAGGCAAAACACACTGGTAAGACAAACCACCATCTGCCAAAATACTGACCGTCCTTCATCTCAAACCTCAAGTCATTCTCACAAACTGAAATATAGAAACACGTTATTAAAGCACAAGCCTCCAGATCCATACTTTTGATTTACTTTCAGCATTAAATATGGATCACTTTGCGGGTCGATCCGGCCAAAAACTACATCAAGAGAAGGTTTGGCTTAACTTTTGATAAGCGCTAGCTCGAGAAACCTTGAAAACTCGTACAATGCAGGTCAAGATGTGCATGAGTTCAGAAGATCTCTTCAGGGTCATCAAGGTCTGAGAAAAACCTACATTAACCTTCCTTCGATCCGCTTTTCACAAATTAACAAGAGATAACACAATATATCTGTGTAACCTCATTTTTAAAGAGCTGACTTTTCCCTGAAATGGAGTTAATATGCAGTGCATATTAATAATAATAATTTCACATTGTATCACATTGTAATTAAAATAATTTATGTAATAACGTATTCTTTTTATTGCATAAAGCCAGAACAACAAACACTATCGTGTTCAATAAATAAATTAAAAAAATTAATACATTTATTTTATGGTTACACCTAGTCATTTATTAGTGTTAATTAACCAGATATTGATGCCTTATTCCACATGACCTTATTCTAATACACCTTACTAAATATTGATTAGCAGCAAATAAATTTTTTTTACAGAAAAGTCCTAGTTAATAGTTAAAGCATTCGAAAATGTTACCATGAATACATAAATAAATAAAATAAAACAAACACCTATTTTTGGGACCATTATGTTTTTTATGCATTGATTGGTGTATGTTTTTCCATCAAATCAATGCAATGCAAAATTATACAAATAATAATAAAATAATACAATAAAAAAAAAAAAAAACAATTATATATTTTTTAAATAGTTACAATTTTACTATTACTGTTCTAATTATTCATGAATGCAAAACACTAAACAAACAATAACATAAAATAAATAAAATTGGCATACACATTTTTTATTTTTTATTAACAAAGCCAGTACAACAAATTATACTATATTTAATAAATAAATAAAATAAAAGATTTTATTGTAATGAAAAAAAAAAATTTCTCCATGTTTTGTAGATAAATACGACTCAGACATATTCAGGATTTATTTATATATCTTAATTCAAACTAAACGTCACTAAAAATCACTGCTGATTAGAAGCTGCTCCATTAATTTCATTGTAAGGACCACAGTGAAGCACAAACACTCTGGCACTTTCTTCAGCTCGCTAAATTAACGCATTAAGAGCCACAATAGCTGTGTAAAAGTCTTCGTGGGAGTCCGCTGGTTTAAGATGAATTAGGTAAGTGATATCCCGCCATAAACCGCTGGAACGCCCCTTTTCTGTCTGCATCTATACATCTTCACTCAACTGAACCAAACTCTCCCAGAGCCTCACAAACTCAACCTGAGATGCACAAATCTATTGTGTCTGTGTCCTTTGCACTTACGTCTGTCCCACAATGCTCCTCTGTTCTAGGGCCGTCCCACGAGAGCCGTACAGAAAGGACGCCGAAGCCTATATCACAAGGTTCATATAACACTGTGACCGAAGCTCAGGGCCTCCAGAAAGAGAAGGTTTCCTCACTCATTCCTCTTTCTGTTCTCGCCGCTTATCGGGTTCCAGACTGGAGCTATGAAAGAGAAGACGACATGAGAACAACGGTGGGAAAGAAAAAAAAGAAAGAACTGTTAGGTTAAAAGGAGAGGAAAATCACTAGAGAAACAATGTTATTGAGCAGATGTTGCTCGTTCATGGTTCAGAAGAGCTTTAGATGAAGTACCAACCTTGTTTCACAAGTTGCTTCTTCAACAAACAAATTAATCCTATCAATTACAATATAAAAAATATATATATATTTTTTTTAATAATAAATAGTGCTGTCAAAATATTAAATGCACCATATGTATATATAATTATATGAATATAAATGTAAATGTTTTTAAATATATACTGTATGTGTGTGTATTTATTTTTACATAATAAACATACACAGTGCACACATATATATAATGTAAACAAAATTATTTTATATTTGATTAATGGTGATGTACAGCAATAATAATAAATTACATATTGCATGTTTCCCCTCAAATCCTGCCTGCTGTTAGATATTAATACAAAAATAAATAAATAATTATTGTATTCATCACTGCAACATGCATGATTGTTTGTTTTTGTTTTGTTTGTAAAGTAATTACAATTATTTGCAAAAAAAAAAGCTAAAAAAAAAACCCACAAGCTTATTGGGGAATTTCATAAAATTTTGCAATTATAAAATAAAAAAATATATTTTTTGAATGTGTTTTAACGCAGATTGCATTTAAATTACATTTTTGGAATTATGGAATTGTTCTGTGATTCTGCATTCCAACATACATTTTTCAGTAAAAAGTCATTAATTCTTAACACTAATAGAAGTTACATTTTTTAATAAACCTTTAAGACCAACATGTATCAAATGCTGTTGTTTTTTTTTCCTGAAAGTACCTGGAAAAAAATAACAGAAAAAAACTAAATAGTGCTGATGTTGAGATGTCTTTATGACAGAGTGAGACTGAGTCTGGAGAAACTGCACGTACCTCACGAGTTATTTCCAAGACAAATGTGGAGTATGTAGATAAAACGTCTCCTGAGAGACCCGATAGCATTTTTACACAAAGCTGAAAAGAGATTATCGTGATTGAATGTTCAAATGATGACGTGTTTAACACAAAATCCAAAACAAATGAAGGTCAGGCTGTTCAGATCCTAGCACACTGAGAAATTACTAGCTACTAATTACTGAAGGATTTCACAAGACAACACTCCAGTCTGTCCATTTCAAAACTTCATGTTTAATTTAATTTCTTACTTGGCATTTATTTTGATTATTTGTGACATGCTATCAATTATTTAGCAATTTATTCAAATAAACTTTCCTTATAAATAAACTATAATACATTATACACGTAACATATACAGTGCCCTCCACTAATATTGGCACCCTTGTTAAATCTGAGCAAAGGTGGCTGTGAAAATAATCTGGATTGTTTATCCTTTTGATCACTAAATTCTAACCTATCATTGAAAATCTCATGATGAAATATTTTTCTCCAATACATGTTGGCACCCAATTATTGCTACTTCCTTTTCCCAAGACAACAGCTCTGAGTTTTCCTCAGTTTTCCTGTTTTGTTTCCTCTTCAAACAAATTCAACTATTTTTTCCCTCAAATACTCCCTATTGCAATGCAATTAAACAAACATCTTCATTTCTGTCATATGCATGCACGTTTTACTGGATGTTTTGTTTTTATTTGTAATAACAGAAATGTTCATAATTCCAACTGCTCTTAAGAAATCTTGAAAAAGCTAGTAAATACTAAATATTAATCAATAAATGTTAGATGTATAAACGAAGAACTGAAGTTGAGCCGTTGATGTCACATGGATTGTTTTACTGTGTTTCTGGATCTGGGATCATTTCAGTTGTGTTGCTGTCTATGGAGGCACAGATGGCTTCATCAAAAAATATCTTCATTTGTGTTCTGAAGATGAATGAAGGTCTTATGGGTTTGGAACGGCATGAGGGTGAGTGATTAATGACAGAAGTTTCATGCATTTTTAATCAATTTTGTTCACAAAAGGTCTAAACTTTGGTCCTCACGTGATGAGGAAACTGAAGTTGAGCTGCTCTGTGACACTACGCTCTGTTGCATAATGCACATAACTGTAAGACACCAACAAGGAACAAAACGCATTCACAAAAAACATATACTGCAATATTCGTCCTGCAAAAATAAAAACAGTACGGTAAGATGTCATTCCAAACATGGCTCTGTTCAAGGAGTGTCACCTGAGTTTAACATTCACTTTCCTCTGACACAGAAAAACTAAAATCATTCTCAATCCAAGCACTTCATTAGACCTCAGAACTTCATAAACAAATCTTCATTCATGTCATACAAACATTCAAGGTCAGTGAGTCTGAACTGATTTGCTGGTAAATTGGGCCACCGTCGTTGCATGAATCGCATTGATTTCAGACGCTTTCTCTGCATAAACACTGCTCTATTTATTATTCATACAGGAACATATACTTTATAGGTTCTGCGAGGAGTCGGCCAGACGATTTAAACTCTGACGGATGGTGCTGTGACTAAACTGTAATCCCATTAACAAACTCATGTTTTAATGCTTTTGAAGAGAATAAACGTAGCCTACTTAAAGCCTGACAGAGCGTCTCGCTCAGATTTAACCAGCTACATCGCTCATTACACGCAGACTGTTGTGCTGAATTAGAGCTCCTGTACTTTGACTTTTCACATCATTAAAATAGGTTCTGTCTCTTTCCAGTGCTTTAAGTTACTGGAGCGCAGAGTCGCTCGTCCCGAGAGCACCGGCGTGCAGAAACTCACAGGATTTGTGTCAGTGGCTTATTAGCTGGAGTAATACTTCCACACTTTAATATCTGCCAGCCTCAGTGCTGACCACCAACATCACTGTAAGTCCAATCTGAGAGAAAAAGAAACAGTTTACACAGATACAAATGCTGAGTTTACTACATTTCAGAGGCAACGTTTAGCTTTTATTTTATACTAATATCGGATAGATAGTTTAATGCACTATTTTCAGATTTGGGTTTTTGGAAGAAGTCTCTTCTGCTCACCAAGCTTGCAATTATTTGATCAAAAATACAGTAAAACTGAAATATCTTTATGATTACAAATAACTCTTTTTTTTTTTTATTTAAAAACATTTAAAATGTAATGTATTCCTGTGATCAAAGCTGAATATTCAGCATCATCACTTCAGTCTTCAGCGTCTCATATAATATGCTCAATAATAATATGCTCAAGAAACACCTATGATTATTATCACCATGGAAACAGATACATTTTATTCTCTTTGATGAACTGAAAGTTTAAAACAATGCAATTTATTAGAAATCTAAATATCTTTACTGTCACTTTTGATCAATTTAATGTGCTCTTGTTCAATAAAAGTATCACTTCCTTCCCAAAAAACACAGAACTTTACAGAAACTACTGCTATAACGGAAACAAAGTGGTAACGCAAATGTCAAACTTCACAATGTTTAAATGTCAAACAAAGAAGTCTTTCAGTAACCAAATAGCAAAGTTTAAACAACGCAAGAATGATCAACAAGATAATTTACTGTGTTTTACACCCTTGACACTACTACTGTTTGCTAAAGTGCTTTTAACTGACTCACGGATGCATTTTGTTTGCTAAAAACTTGGGTATCAATGCAATGAAACTAGCTTTTCTTCTTAGTTCCAAACTAAATATGGAATGCATATTATATATATATATGCATTATGTATGT
This sequence comes from Enteromius unitaeniatus, assembly GCA_032359435.1. Taxonomy (NCBI): domain Eukaryota; kingdom Metazoa; phylum Chordata; class Actinopteri; order Cypriniformes; family Cyprinidae; genus Enteromius; species Enteromius unitaeniatus. The sequence goes on along the minus strand of JAUMHI010000052.1, from coordinate 16,798,570 downwards.
ATGCATGCGTACATATATACACAAACACACACACAAACTACTAAAATTATTTTTGTAAGATAAGCAGCTTTACTCAGAACAATGCCTTCCATCAACAGTGTTCACAACTCTCTTGTTACTCTGTAGTTCTACCATTTCCATTCTGACCACTTAACTTATAATTACACATGCAACTGTGAGCTAGTTCTTCCGTCTGTTTTCTAAGCCAGTTCTCATCACACGTCTAACCTAATTTGTCTGCACTAATCAGTAAAAGTGTAGAAGAACAAGCGCTCTGTCAGGCCGAGACTTCCAGCACTCAACTTTCAGCTATTCAGAGATGGTCTCCACATCGCATGCGATGAATTATTTATATATGCAAATGCAGGGTTTCAACGTGCATACACTAAAGCCCTCCCAACCTCACGGCGGTTTACAATAACGAATATCAGTTTTCTTATGCAATGACATTAGCCGTTTTATTTCTTATGATAAGATCCAAATGTTTTGACGTTGTTGTGGTTCTGAGCGAGTCTTTGGTTTCGGATGAAATGCTTCTCATAGTGTGTTTTGTAATGTGAAAAATGATAGGGCCCCACCGCCGAGATCTCCGTTTCAGGCGGATGCTATTGACTTACTGTGTGTGCTCGCTTCACTGGCTACAACAAATGAAGCTGGAGGGAAGCACCGCAGTCCGATGTTTGCTGATAAGAGAAGACACGAGACTCTGGCTCGGGGCTCATTCAATATCACTGACTTCTGTTCTCAACTCTGAGCTACTCCTGACCTGTCCTGTCGTCCTACGAAATACAAAAAAACCATGTAAGAATTCAGTGATTGACAGATGGCAGCCGGCACATTTAAACCCTGCTAAATATTAACTAGTAGCTGCTGGTTGGTGTATGGAAACAGCAGCATGTCTGACCTAATGTTTGATTAAGTATCAGGTGTTTGCAGTTTGAAATGCTTAAAGGAAAAATGTATGCTCTGCAGTGAATGGGTGCCAGCAGTCCAAACAGCTGATGAAAACATCACATCACTCCAGTCAAGCAGTTAACATCTAGAGAAGCTAAAAGCTGCATGTTTGTAAAAAAAAACATTATGCCACTTTTAATCATTGCTTCTGCCCAGAATATGAACCTGTAATCCACAACAATGCGTAAAAAGTCCATCCCTTGTTGTCTCTTACATCCAACTCAACCTATATGTTTGTTTAGAACTGCATTGGCTTTTAATCGCTGCTTTATCTGTGCATATTTCTCTCCTGATTCAGATTGCTTTTCAACTCAAGAAAGAAATATAATGAATAGAAGACTCGTATTTTATCTAGTAGAAACTGTCTTAACGATGATTTTCTCACAAGAGGTTAATCGGTGGACTGGATCAGCTCTCATTCTGACGGCACCCATTCATTGCAGAGCATCCATTATTGAGACATTGATGCGGACACATTTTTTTTTCAAATCTGATAAAGAAACAAACTATTTTACATCTTAGATGATCTGAGAATGAGTAAAATGTCAGCAAATGATTATTTTTCAGTGAAAAAAAAGTGTAGATTTGCAATGTGGCAACTATATGAAACCTTTCAGGAACAATTCACACAGCAGAAATTTGTTATGTTTGTGTTTCACGAGTCATTCACACCAAGAACGCTAATTATAACTAACCTTAAAAACAAAAACACTGACAACTAATTAGAATCTACTCTATTCCAAAGAAGCTGGGGATTTAAAGAAACAGGCAACACAACAGCAATGATCATGAGTTGGTGTGGATGCTAATATTTGTCATTCTTGGTGTGAGAAAAACTGTTCGTCCAAAAATTTTCTTCTGTTGAACACAAAAGATGATATTTTGAAGAACGCTAGTAACCAAAGAGCTGATGTTAGTTATTGGGTGCGCTGTCCCTTTAAGGATCCTTATTTTGCTTTAAATACTGCCAACAAATCCAAAGAAACAAGAATGCAAAAACAAATCACGCATGAGTTTTGAACAAAAGAGCATAGCACTTTTATAATTATTAATATCAAGTCCTTTACAAATAGTCACCTTGTACAGCAGCCGTTTGCATGGCAAGTTTCACAGAGTCCAGAATTCATCAATGCAACATGTGCTGCAAGCCCTTACGGATCCGTCTCCCATGCCGAGACAGGGATCACATAGTTTTGAGATATGTTCATTCATCTCCTTAGCTAGAGATCAAATCATCAGTCTTTGAATTTTAAAAACGTCTTGAGATCAAGCAGATATATCAGATTTTTTATATCAGGTATTGTTGCTGCCGTTTTTACTCCGTGCATAAGGATTCACTCAGGCTTGTAACTGAAGCATTGCCATGTGACAGCACATCATTTTAATGAATGCTTATTTAGTGAATCTCATTACTTATCTTGTCCAGGTTACATTTCACCCCAAAATCAAAAAAAGAAACCTTGCATAAAGAAAAATGAAGCCCGTTTGAAGATCATTCAGATTTTTTTTGCATTGTGACATTTTCGTCTGCATATTACTTTAAACTCAACTGGACACTTTACTTTTGAGTTCTGTATTACTGAAACTACTGTAATATTGTACATTACATTAGAGAAACACAGTAATACAATTATTTTATTTAAATTTTCAAAAAAGAAAAAAAAGAATATTTTATTTATAACAGCAATAAGCAATAATTCCCATTTCTAATTATTCATGAAAAAAAAAAAAAAACACTTATAATGTCACATTGCAAAATATAATTTCCTATTCTTTTATTTTGGAGTGAAATATTCTGATATTCAATCGATTAGCATTTCCTATATATTCAACTGTTAATGAAGAGGTACAGCAAACTGCAGGTCATTTTCTCAAATTAGAGTCATTTACTTGTGGATAACGAGATGATAATTACCTGCATGGGCAGAGAACATCATGTTGCATTTATACTGTTCTATAGAAACTACACAATGCTAGAAGAGCAACAGCCGTAAACCTGATCTAGTCCTGACCTAAGCATGTACTGTAGGTTTACCAAAAGAGCACTAATTGTTTTTATTTCCAGGAGTTATGAGCAAATCAGATGAGTTTCCTTGCAAGTGAAAGGTTGTGAGCGCCGATTTGTGAGTGTGTGTGAGTGTGTGTCAGTCTCTTGCACGTGGCGGCTGGTAATATTGTTGTGTCGGTCGAGAGCGGCGAGGCTGTCCGTCTCCTCCTCTTCGAAATTCAAGTGAATTTTCATAGTAAACGTCTTCGTCATCCTGTAAAGAAGTTACAAGGAATGAGTGACTCATGTTGCTAATAAATGCAAGTCTACCGCATCAGTCATGGGAAATAAGACAATGGTGATTAAATAAAAACATCAACAAAAGTGTTGTTTTGAAAATTTGGAACAAACCATAACAAAAAACTACAATAAACTATGTTTGAATGATGTCTTTTTTTATTTATCATTAATAAAAAATATATATTTAACTTAATATAAATGTATATTTTCCAAATAATATTTTAGACACATTAATAATACAAACTAGCGCTTAAATAAATAAAGCAACACCAAAAGTGTAATGGCTGGGAATTAAATAAAAAAAGAATATTAAAATATTTATGTATGTTAAACAAGTTTAAAATAAAAACAATTTTAAATACTAAAAAAATCTATTAAAAAAAATTATATATATATATATATATATATATATATATATAAACCTAATTAATACTAAAAACTGTTTTATATTTAATAATAAATTAAAGGTAAAAAATAATGTAATTTTCGAAGAAACTAAATATTATCCAACTAATATTTTAAACATTTATTTTAACACATTTTTGCAGTACCAATGTTAAATTGGGTCTTTTTTTTCTTTTCTTTCTTCATATATTAAAAGAAAAATATAAAACCCTTTAGGATAGGGGTTCCTCATACAAGGATGTTTAAAAAGATTGAAAAGACCTGGGTTATAGCAATACTAAAGAAACACTGGGAAAATACAATACATATTTATTAGCAGGGGTGGGACCAAAATTTTATATCAAAATATGACTACTTTTATATAACGATATATATATATATATATATATATATATATATATATATATATATCTATCTATCAGGATATACTTATTTTTTTCTTTAAAAAAGGTTTGTATGATATAAAAATATCTGATACAACAGAATTTGTATAATGTCAGTTTCACACTAACACAAGCATAAAACGAGACAAAAACCCCCCACCAACCTCAACTCACTGAAAAATAAACAAACAGTGATGAAATAAGGATAAGAAACTTATTTCAAGCAGTACTTTTTTATTTCCTCTTACTAAAGTTACAAAAGTGCTTTAGTCAAGAGTAGTGAGAGATTTTCTCTCATTGTTGTTTGATTAATAGTGAATGGCAGACAATATTGGACAGCTTCCCCTTTAAAACTGAAACCCGGATCCAATATTGTGTTACACATGCGTTTTTCCAGCTCTTTTAAGAGCTAAATCATTGCGTTTATGAGGATACTTGCAAAGACGGTTTTTCTAACCTACATTCTGACACATACAGTATAAGTGTGTTTATTTAAATCATTCAAAGCCAATAAAGCGGCAAAAAAATGCACGCTCCTCTCACACAGAAACAGCGTGTTACAGATGTTAGTCCCTCGTTTAGGAACGAGCTACTTGTTTTGTCCTGGCTGGTCGTTTTCCACCTGGCTCTGTCTCCTCTTCACCCCCCGTGGTGCCATGTAAAGACTGCTGTCATCCAAATGATGGAAAATTATTACCGTAAACAATGTATCTTGCAACATCACGAAAAAAACGATAGGGAATAATATGATTATGAATAATATAAAATATATGTTTATGAATAATTTCGTCCATACGACATATATCGTGATATCGCACAGCCCTACTAATTAGACTTAAAACTAAACTTTTAAACAAATAAAGAAAAGGTAAGAAAGTTATGCAAGTATGATATTTATAAGCAACATTTCTCCCACTTTGGTACAATGTTTCCAAATGTTACGTTTGTTAAAGGAAGTTTTTTTTTTTTTTAATTAAAGGCAGCAACATGTTGAATAGCCTTCACGCTGACACCCATAATGGTTTTCCATCAGAGCTCAAGGATCTGGTGTAATCTGTAGCTTACCCACACATCCATGTGCAGAGGTTTGATATTGTGCAGCAGGACTTCTTCACAGTTGCCGTAATCGCTGAACACAACCACAGCCGTGGATCCCGACGGGTGGATGGCATCGATTCTCGCCCGATAAAACTGGCACAAACACATAAACATGTTTTACCAGAACACAAATGGGCAAAATACACTAGAATGTTCCACAGGGAAACTGATTTATAACGCTCAACTCTTAAAGACTGCATCCTTTGATACAACAGGAGTACACTTAAATATAATGCTATAATTTGTTCATTTTGTTGTCTATGATAGTAAAAAGGGATCTGCATGTAATGCTCAGGTCTTAGCCAATCATAGCAATGGGCGTGTCCAATGAAGTCTCACGGCAGACACGACCCTTCCAACAAAGTGTTCAATTCAGAGGTTAAATGTGACCCTGGACCACCAAACCAGTCTTAAGTCACTGGGGTATATTTTTACCAGCAGCCAAAAAAACTCAAAATTATTGATTTTTCTTTTTTGCCAAAAATCCTTCGGATAGTAAGTAAAGATCATGTTCCATGAAGGTATTTAGTCAATTTCTTACTGAAAATATTTGTGTGGTCGTTTCTCATTGGTTCCCACTTTTTGGGAACGTAAATGCTCTAAAACGGCAGCTTGGCCAGACTCACTTTGCTCGCGAAATGAATGTAGCGTCACAGGAAACATGGACGGGCTTAAATAATTAATCACGATTTAACACATCCGAAATAAAAGTTTGTGTTTATATACTGGGTGTGTGTTTTCTTTGTATATTTATTATGTATATATAAATACACACACATACAACATGTTTATATTTATCTAATTTATTTTACATATAAAACGCATTTAATATTCATATTTAATACAATATTCTTAAATATAAATGCATTTAAATTTATGCACATAATAAATGGATGAGATTAATCACCTGACAGCACTATACTCGTATTTAACAGCTAAATTCCTGGTGAAAAACTACATTATCCATAAAGCTATACAGAGATTTCAGTCTCCAAACTATTTAAATATTCGTATATATATATATATATATATATATATATATATATATGCATATTTCGCAACAAACCAAAAATATATTTTTGTATTGATAGGACACCAATTTGAAAAGAGCAGTTGTAGGTTTTCATTTGACTGTCATTCGCAAAGCATCATGGGAGTTTTCTTAAATAAATCCATTAAGAGCGCATTTTATTACCTTTGTTAATTTTTCAATGGTTTGTAATGCCCAAAGAATAAATGGAAACTAACACGACCAACTCAACTTTAAAATAACGCTAACGACTCACCTTATTGTCTTCCCAGTAGAGCGCTAGACACTGGTCACCGGCTCTCCAGTTGAAGTGGTTACTTGCGTCCGCTGGCTCTCTAGGGCCTTTAATTGGTCCGGATCGTTTCTTGGGGGCGGAGTTATGCATGTTGGTTTGTTTTGGAGGCGGAGCTAAAGAGTGCAGCTTGATTGGACCGGTGCGTCTGTGTTCTAAATCACCATTAGGGAGCTGTGCGTTCGAAACCCCGCCCACTTTGATCACCTGTCCCGATCCGGTGTCTTGCGAAAAGTCTTTTCTCATCACGTCTTGGGAGCGCTCGAAGTAGCCCGAATTGGGTCTTTCTGGTTTGCCTTTCCTTCTGTTGTTGGGTTCGTTTCTAGATTTAGGATCTGAGCCCAATGCAGCAGGATTTGAAGATTTGGGTGCCGTGGGTCCGTTTGATTGGTTTTTCCTAAACGAAGCAGGTCCTGTCCCATCCTGCTCTTTCAAGCCTCCATTATACGGCTCCTGGGGGAAGCTTTTTGACCCACTATGCTCTTTGAACCCAGCGGGACCCTGCTGTTCCCTGGACTTCCCCATCGAGGTGTACGTATTTCTAGGATCTTGAGCGTCGTTCTTCCATCGCTCTGGTCCTCCTCTTCCTGTTCGCTCTCCTTCCCTCCATTTCTGCGGCTGGGAGACGCTGGAGGAGGCTGCGCTGGGTTTAGGAAAGTCTCCGTCCTTCTGGAAACGTGGAGGTCTGTCGTTTCTCTGCGAGCGACCCTCGTTTCGGGGAGGGTATTTGGACTGGGCGGCATCTCTGGACATTTGCTCAGTGCTGGGGAAAGTCATCTTATATAGGTGATCTTGTAGTAAAGGCTGGGTCTTTGACTCTACAGGGTTAAATATAAGAAAAACAGAAAACCAAGTTATTAACTGCTATGCCAAATAAATTAAATGGCACATTTCTGAAATTGTGAAAAAAAGCTCCCTAGTGATAAATCAGTTTCTGTGAAAAGCCTTTTACCTGTTGTTTTGCATATTTTTAGTGTCTTAAGCATCACGGTGACCTTTTATGATGTCGAGAAATGCATCAAGGGAACAAGTGGTAATCACGGTTCATTCAAGAAAGCTGTCAGGCTCTTCACAGAAATATCAACTTAAATGACGCAGGGCACATCAAAAGCGCAATTACAGTTTGTTTCAGGTCATTCTGACTCAAAAGCAAGAGTCCGAATGTTAAAACAACAGCGCTGAAAGAGCGGAAGACAAACCGTTTCTCCACATATTAGCCCTGTCTGTTTTCTCCTAAAGCCATATGTCAGGCAGAGCTTACCAGCCACAGAGACTTATCTAAAGCTGACTAATAGAGCGCCTTCATTTAGGACTGGCCATCTGTTTGACGCCGCACAGTTCTGCAGCCCACTGGGACTTCAACATAAGAGCAGATTAAATATCTTGGTACAATGTTCCCATTATTAAGATTGGTTATATGCAGTATAATGCAGTAGGAATGAAGAAAATGATACAATAGTTTTAAATTGATCATTTATAGTTATTATTGCAAAATAGACTGATCACAACCTCAAAATGAATGATGTTTTTTTTTTTTTTATCTGGATGCCAATCGTATTTTATCCCACTTTTAATACAAATGATAAATTAATTCAAATAAATGCACACGAAAAAATCTACAAAATTATCAAAATATATAATGTGAAGCAGGAATCATACAGATACAAAAGTATTTAGTACTTCAGTAAGTTGCCACAGATTTGAATTAAGTTATGAGGAAATAAAATATAAATGGATGAAAACTTGAAACGTAAAAAAAATTTGTAATTAGAAATGTTGTCTTGGAAACTATATAGTATATAACTATAAAGTACTACTTAACCTATAACTAAAATAAAATAAAGCAAACTTATTTTTTTAATAATACTAATAATTATATATATAATTTAAATATACGTTTTTAACTCATTTTAAAATATTAAATATTTAACGCATACATACAATTTTTAACTAATTTAAAATATTAATACATATTAAAATACTATATAAATAATAAAAGTCTTTCTATTTGAATGGACAAAACAGACCCATGATATCATCAGCATCCAAAATTGGCCGATTCAGTCATCAAATGTAAAGCAGCACTAATATTATCAGCATTTTTCAATGTTCATACAAACATACAGGTAAAACTAATTCAGTGTACCGTCAATGGACAACGTCCCCATTTTTGACTCCAGGAAGTCAAACAGTGTGCTGGGCCCAGATGGCCTTCCTCCTGCTTCCTCATCCTCATCTTGTCTGGATCGTCCCCTTCCACGACCCTTTCCTGTCAGAGAACGAATAAACAGTCGCATTAAAAAGACAAACAAGCAATGAAACACTGAATAATCAATTTGGGAGATGCTTGACTCTCGTCAATGGGTTTTATTGCACCAAACAAACCTAAATAAATGAGATAAAAGTGTTTATAAATGAACCCCAAAAGTTCAGGCAACCAGCACAGCCCTGCTCTTATAACATCTACAGGCCGCTTTCCAGAGCAGTTGCATATCTGGCATTGATCTGAGGGTTTCTGCTGCTTTTCTAAGCTCTTGAATGTTTTACCTCGAGGCGGTGGGCGGCTCTGCTCCGTCTGGGCCGCTCTGGGCTGGTTTGTTCCAGTGAGCAGCAAGTTAAGGGCTACCTCCAGGTTATTGTTGTTATCCAGCAGGGCCTGTCTGGCTGCCTCTCGGTTAAAGCCCATCTCCATGATGTCCCTCAAAGCACGCTCATCAACCTTGAAGAGAGACCAGCAAAAACAGAAAGGAATTTGATGAACTTGAGGGTCATCAAAAAATGCATTAAAATCATGCACAAAAGAACAAATGTAGCAAACAGAAAGCACAAAAACATTTTGCCTTGCAATCACATTGGTGCTTACGTCAGCCATTTATTCATCTTTTACCAGGGAAGGTAACGCTCTTACAGAGAAATAATGGCATTTAGCATTTTGGAGCACCTGATGTATTTTTATGGATGGTTATTTAAGAAACACAAAAGTGAATTTTAATCCATTAGCACAGAAAAAAAAAGCTTGTATGTAAATATTCATCCCCTATTTTGAAAGTCTAAATGAAACGCTTTGCACAATCATTTTCTCCTTGTATGTGGTTCAAAAGATTGAGGTCAGCAAGTTTGAACTTATAAAAAAAAAACTAATAGAAATTACTGTAATGTGTTAAAAAACTTAAACAGTTTTAAACATTGACAACAAATCAATATTCCTGATTGTGTAATCAAATAAATGCGGTCTTAGTGAGTATAACAGCCCTTTTAAGAGCATTCCAAAAATTTGAGATGAATAAAATCTCTCCCAGTTTGTTACTGTCTGTGCGACTCAACCCAATTTTCATTCATTTTGAAAAGAAAGTACAGTATGTACGTATAAAACTCGCTTAGTAAAGGAACAACACTAAATCTAGCAATAATGCATTTTAAACAGACTTTGGTTTTGGAAAGACACAAATGATCAAACCACAGCCGTTTTGTTCTCAGTGAGGACTGCAGCTGCATAATTCACTAAAACTAGCTGCTGGATCTGAAGTTATGATAATTATGTTCGGTCTATTTGTATCTTCTCCCCTTTTAGGATTAATTCAGTTCATGAAGAACTTCTTGAAACTGCTGAGAGAGCACTAATTTGACATCTTTTTACGATGAGCTCTGGATCTCACCAAATCTCTGTAAACTCCTTCGGACTTGTTCTCCGTCCAAGGCTTTTCTCTCTCCTCTCGTCTTCTTTGATAGGTGTCTCGGTTCTTGTAGGTGGATCCTGGATTGGCGAGGTTTCCGCCTGCGTTCCCTCCACCGCCGAACGTACGCGTCTAAGACAAACCAAAGAGAAGTCAACAGATGCACCATAAAAAAACACCAGAATCAGGTGCATCTTTAAGAGCTAATATTACAAATGCACAAAGTTTCTGGGCATCATAAAAGCGTTTTGAAAGTTTAAACCAAACACAGGCAAGGTGCTGCGGTGTTTAATCATTTATGTGGTGTTCCCTTGTCACGTTACCTTTGTAATTACACACTCAAAATCAAACATTTCTTAATTAAATATTGGAGAATATTAAGTTCACCCATGGCCTAAGGACGCAGTCATGAGAAAGAACAAATTCAATTACGTATTACTTTAATATATCAATAATTCATCATCAAAAGGTGCTACTTTGTTGCAGGGGATGAAAATCATATTTATTCTGAATTGAAATGCCAATATCTTTGCACTGAAATCAGGGGGTTATATGTACATATCCAGTCAAATGTTAACATGTTTTTGAAAGAAGTCTTTTCTGTTTGCCATAGCTGCATTTATTTGATCATAAATAATGTGAATTATTATTGCAATTTTAAAATTCCGTATTTAAATATTTTTTTTAAATGTAAAATTGTTTTAATGAGAATTCTTTGATGAATAAAAAGATTAATGGACATTACAATTTGTATGTCTTTACTGCAACTTTTGGTCAATTTAATGGGCCCTTGAGGAATAAATGCATTTATTTAAAAAAATATATATAATAATGCATAGTATTGATAATATTCAGAAATGCAGCAGAATTAATGAGGACAGGAGTAATGATGCAGAAAATTCTGCATTGCATCACAAGAATAAATTACATTGTAACATGTATTCGCATAGAAAACAACTATTTTAAACTTTTCACATTTTTACAGGGTTTGTATCAAATAAATGCAGCAAGAGACTTCTCTAAAAAAATAAAATCATTTCACAAGAACTGCATCTTTAAACATATAGGGTAGGCTATCTGTTACTGTTATTAAACGTCTGATAATAATGGTTAACGATGACAGCACACCTCTTTACTCTTGGCCACCTCTGCGATAGCAGCGGTTCTTTGTTTCTCAAACTCGTCGTTGTCGTCAGCAGATTTGACAGCGTTGGTGCTCTGCAGGGTCTTCCTCTGATCCAGAGCTCTGCTGTCCACCTGTTCCTTATGAGCACATTTCTACAGAGAGATGACGACACATCACACACAATCCATCCATCCAGAGTCAAATCAACCTCATAAATAACCAGAAGGTCAAAGGTCACAGTGAAACAAGCAGGTGGAGTTCTGACCTGCCCAAAGGGAACGAATGGAGGAGGTCCGCCTTCTGCAGCAAAGTTTCTTCGGCTGTGTCTGGCCAGGCTCTTTCGTGGGAAAAAGTTGCACATTAGATGTAATGTAAGATTATAGTTTTTACCAATATTTTGAATCTGTCTTTTTCTGTTGTCACTTTTATAAAAATTTGCTGGGAGAAATTTTTTTTTTTTTTTTGTAGAAAAGTTTTCGATTTTAGTTAGTTCATCATCAAAATTAAAGTCAAATGAGAACTGATGCTTTGGCAATTAGCTGAAATAAAATAAGTATTTTTCCCCCTCCAGTTAATTTAAAATAATGAATTTTTTTAACAGTTTTAGTTCATTATAACAACCCTGACCCATCAGAGAGAATCATCTTTGAACTGAAGTTATTTACTCATCAAGATGAATAAAGCAGTGCGTCTTCATGCTATCTGGCTTTGATTGATAATTAAAATAAATCATCTGTTGCCAATGTGTCATCCATCACCGAGCTAAAACATGATGAATATTAACAGATGGTTACAGACACTGTGGCTTCTGTTTCTTAAGTTTTAACGAACAGAACCTTTAAGGGGTCACATTTTACGCTTTTGCATCTCTTCATTTTTTCCCTAGAGCCTACTTACGAATGTCAGTGAAGGTTTCCCGAAGTAAAAACGGTTGTAAATTAGTGTAGTTTTACACCCTGACACTCAGAATTAACCGAGTATATTTACGAATGCTGTACGCAAATTACCTCTGTTATAATTGGCTAAATTGATTCGGCACAGGTCAAGATGGTGAATTCTAAAGGGTTTATTTATAAATGTGAGTAGTGATAATCATATTTAGTTTTTTTTATTAGTTTAGGAGATATTAAATATGAACATAAACAGTAGATTGAATTTCTATTTCATAAAAGCAATAAAACAAATCCAGTTTGTGAGTATGTGTCATATACAACTACATCTGCAAATATTCATAATGACGCTTCAGAGAAAACATGCACCTCACCCTCTGCAACTCCCACTTCTCGATCATGTGATCCACTTCACCTCCAAGAACCGTGATCTTGGAATCGTCCAATAGCAGGAGGCCATTTTTAACCTGAACGGCCCCCAGGAGCTTCACTTTAGTTCCAGGAGGAGTGTTCAGACTGAAAGAGGAGCAGAAATCAAATTAAACTCTTAAATCAACTGCTTTCTTTTAAAGAGACACCGAAATCTTTGGATTCAGAAGGGGTTTTTTGTGTTTCCTCTTCTGCTCACCAAGGCTGTATTTCAAAAATAGAGTAAAATCAGTAAAATTATGAAATATTATTAGGATTTAAAATAACTGCTTTCTACTTGAATACATTTTAAAAAGTAATTTATTCCTGTGAAGTAAAGTTGAATTTTCAGCATCATTACTTAGTCCTCAGTGTCATATTATCCTTCAGAAATCATTCCAATATGCTGATTTTTATTTTATATATATATATATATATATATATAATAATACACACACACACACACAGAAACAACTTGTAGTTTAACTACAACAATGTCAAACTCTTAATATTCTTAAAACAGCTATAATTTTCTTTATGGAAAATATAATTTCTGAATATTTCCCTTTTGATTTGTGGCTTAATATGACCCAGGGATTTCTTGAGAGAGTTTTCCTCAGATTCACCCCAAAAATAGGTCATTTTCCCTTATTTGGCATCTGCAATGACTCCCCCCCCCCATTCATAATTGCACTTCTCTGCTTTACTTGCTTCTATTTCCTGGTTGTCAATCAGCTTTTTTTCTCCGATGTGTTTCAGCTTTAGTTAGTGTGTGGGGCATTTGCTGTAAGTTGGGATTAAGAACTGGCTGTTTGACTTTAATTAAAGATTAGGGGGGGATTGAGAGAGAGGAAGAGGAACTATTTTCCCTCACAAACACTAATACCCCGAGGAGAGAAGTGAAGCAGTGAATTTTCCAAAACGCAAGCTTATTTCCTCAAATGTGTCCCCTCGCCTGCTCCCTGATCAAATGTTAACGCAACGCTCTGCACTGCAGAAGAGGCTCCTGCTAAAAATACATCACACGCACACCTCCCTGCTCTCCTACACACCAAATACGCTCGCCCTCAAGAATACCAGTCCAACTTTCCCTGGTCCTCTCATTAGAAGAGCCCCAGGACCCAATGTGTGACGTGACCGGCGCTATTCCAGACTTTCCGGACCGGTTCATCGGCACCAGGCTCAAAGGCATGTAGGATCCGATACCAACTCTCCGGAGACGTCAGAAAATACGCTGTTTGTTTCAGAACAATGCTTCTGTTCTTGCAAACAATCGCACTAACATTTGAAGATGAAATAATTATTTGAAATGAGTGACACTAAACAGAATTGTAAAAATAACTTTTTTTTTTGTAATCCAAGTAAACAAAGTCTAACTATTGTTTATATACACGTTGAAATAACGCATATCCTTACTGTTCTAGTAATTCTGCAAATTATTAAAGAAAGCTTTGGTGCAGGGTTTCAAGGCTCAAATTTAGGACTTTTTAAGACCTGCAAAAATAAAATTAATATCATATGAGTTGAGGTAATGTATATAGTCCCATATTAAACTGTAAAACACATCATTCACACGCAGGTTTTCACTAAAACAAAGATTTCTATAATGATAAACTTTACATTTCAGCCTTTAAAACATTTTTTTTTTTTTTAAATGAGTGTCAAAAGTATTATTGGTACAATTATTATTATTATTATTACTACATTTATTATATAACTGAAGTAACATAATTTATAGACTGGCAGCGCTCATGTTTATTTAATGAAATCATAGTCGTTTGAAATTTAAGCGATTTTAAATTTTAATCGAATTCAGCCATCTCTCCAAATCATATCATCGGCCAGCAGCAGAGACTCAAATTCTCTCCGTCTCCAAATTTAAGACCTCTTGAAATCATAACTAAGACTTTCTTGAACAATTTAAGACTTTTTAAGGCCTTTAATTTGATCAACTAAATTTAAGACTTTTTAAGACCCTGCGGAAACCCTGTTGGTTGCATTTCTTTTAAATAAATAAACTGAATGAAACACTGAAAATGATTACAATTTAAAATACCCGTTTACTATTTGAATATCTTTTAAAATATAATTCATTCCCATGATGCAAACCTGAATTTTCACCATTCTTCAGAAATCATTCTAATATGCTGAATTGCTGCTCAAGAAACATATCTGATTATTATCAATGTTGAAAACAATTGTTTAACTGTGATGCATTTAGTTTTTCAGGATACTTAAATGAACAGGAAAAAGTAAAACCGGAAATTATTTCAAACAGGAATCTTGTTTTAGGAAATAATTACAGCTTACAGGACACCAAACCAAATCGTAAAACTAAACACCAAACTACAATTTATACATTCATGGACACTTTAAAATAATGCATGTCCGTTCAGTGGTTGAATAAAGGAAGCTTTGGGTTGAAATGAACACTGGAGAGTTTTATTCTGCACGTTAGCGACAGGGATGGATGTAGGGAGAGAGCAGATGAATAAAGAGAGCTCTGTTCTTCAAACGGCTCGACAACACAGTCTCCACCTGTAGCTGCTGGCCGATGCCCAGCCAGAGCGGTAACAGAGACATGGGATTGGTGAGGTTTGAGCCAATCAGAAGATCTGAAACTGGGGTTAAAGGAAGGGGAGTACAAGAAAAGGGCAGAAAAGGTTGTTTGGGTTCGAAGCGGCTTTACAAGATTACACAGCGTCACATTTCCTGGACTCAAAGAGTTTTTTGGGGTATAAACGAGTGTAAAGTATCACAAGAAATTACTATTCTGTTTTTTCTCTATTTCAAAACCTTATACCATAGGAATAGTTCACCTAAAAGTGATAATTTGCTGAATGAGAGTCCAGATAGCTGGTAAAAACATTATAATAAGAGACATTTTTAACTTCAAACCATTGCTTCCAGCTAAAACACTTTAACTGGAGGAAGCGTTATTATGGATTACAGACTAATCAATGGTTTGAAGTCAAAACTTTTTAACAATGGCTTTATTTTTTATTGTTTGTATGTTTGTTTTGACAAACACACAGCTTTTGGCTTCTCAAGATGTTAACTGTAATTTTAGGAAGCTACGAGAATACTTTTTGTATGCAAAGAAAATAATAACAACACTTGAATCAGCAATTTTTCTCCCAGAGTTACCATCTTCTGTCATTTTTTGCCTTTATTTTACTTTCCAGCATACAAACAAATCTAATAAACGATATATATTTCAAGCACGTCTCATTTTGCAAAAAGACATTGCATATCAATTTGAAGTGAAGTTGGGAAAGAGGAAGAATGGTGCATAACAATTGTTTTATCGCAATTATTGTCATAACTGTTGCAAGCCAAAATCGAAGCCTAGGGTTGGGGGACATATTGCATGCTATAGCATTAAGAGCGGTATAACAGCATTAAATCTCCATCACCTGTTTTCAAATGGAGCGCTATCTAAATGATAAATGATTTGGATCAAACCCTTTAAGTGATTAAAATAATGAAAGGTGTAACTCATAATGCATTTGCAGCTTCGCAATTCAAACGCAGAAACAGTACATTTTCTGCGTATAGAAACTTTTACTTTTTCTATAAGCAGCTGACGCATCCTGTTAAAACATTATAGTGACATATAAATCAATGCAACAAAAGAAACACATTCTTGGCACGCAACCTGAACCTGGCAAAGACACAATTTTTCACATTCCAAAATGACACTAATGTCTCGGGTTGAGAAAATGAGCCTGAAGTAACCTCAAAAGCAGCGCAATACCACGACCCTGAATGACTCTGTAGAGCCGTGAACATCGATTCATAGTGAAAAACCCTTTTATACAGCTCCCCACTACATCAAAACGTCTTTAGTCTGGCTCAAGGCAATTACAGGCCCTCTTTATCATATTAAGAGCTGCGTTTAATCAAATGCCGGGTTTTTGGCCTCATTATTGGCCACTTCACAGTGTCTGACGGGCCGAGACGTTATTTCATTAAATCATACGGCGCAATTAGACGTGCTTCAATTAAATGTCCAAGGTACTAGATTTTACAGCTACTCGAGTGAGGGAAGTATAAAATCTTTAACGTTTACACTTTTAATGTAATGTTTGACAGAAATAACCCAGAACAACTTATCCCAAATATTAAATAAACAAACAGCAAGGGCGGAGAGATCTTTCTACAGAACTCTGCGGGCACAGATCACTCATTATACTTCTGAAGTATGTAGTGTGCATAGTAAGCATACTTTCTCAATACATGGAAAACCCACATGCATTAGCCAAACTGTGTACTATAACCACATGAAATACTAGATCCCACAATGCAGCGCTCGAGCAGGAGATCAACGCAAAAGACAACATTTTGAATGTCTTTCTCCACTACCAAGAGATGCTTTTACGTATCTTTAGATTAAAAATACTAAATGACTGTATTTATTTATGAGATGGTCACTGGACACCACTTGCTAAATTAAACATGCAACATAATTAGGTCATGTGACAACACTGCTGTTTGATTATTTAAAGCTGCATTTTGCATACTATTAAATAACAGCAGGCGCTACATTTTCAAGAAATTAATACAAGTGCATAAAATATATTAAAAAACCCCAGTGAAGAGATTTTCACTAAAGGTTTCTCTTTCAAATAAATGCTGCATTTCAAACTATTTATCAAAGAGTGGATGTATCCATAAAAATATGATAATAATAATCATTTTTTTAGCAGCAAATTATTCTACCGAAAAGATTTTTTAAAGGGTCATGCATCACTGGAGTAAAGATGGTGAAAATTCAGCTTTGATCACGTGAATAAATGACATTTTATAATAATAAACACGCAATAAAATCATGTTTTTTAACCAGCCAAGCAAGATATGATTTTTAACAACATCTGAATTAAAGTGTACATTTAGTACGAAGCACAGGACCAACAATGCCGTTAAATCAACTACATCCCTGACTAGTCAAACACTAATAAGTGATTTTTTTACCCAGCTTTAATATTTTTAATGCGACTGAATTTTAAAAGGAAGAGCACTTCTCAGAAATGATTTTAGCACACCGGCGTCAGACGTCAGCATGATTCACTCTCTGTAATAAAGCAGCTCCATCTTGCTGCATTTAGCATCTCACAGCAAGAACGTGAAATCTGTGAACCTGGACCTGAGCTTTAATTAGTCTAATTATACAAGGCTTCCTTTGGAAATAAGTTCTCCCTCACCGCTAGCCCATGCAGATTTACAAACCACTACTTGCAGGTGGTGCATGTATAATGGAATGGTGGAAAATATCTATGCAAATGTCTACACGTGCTGTACCTGAGTTTGGACAGATGTTTGTACTCGAGGCCGGTGCAGGACGTGTGACCGTCGGTCATCTGCACACGCAGCATTCTGGGCGCCGCCTGCGACTCCTCGTGATCTTTAGGAGCGGCCACATTACGAATCTTCTGCACTTGAAGGACACACGGGCCATCCAACTGCGGGAGAACGAGAGGGATTTTCTAATCAAACACAAACTAAATACTGATGTGATGCACACGCTCGTACTTCCAGAGGAACACAGCTCCCACTCATTATTGTACAGTAATGTCACGTCGTCTGGATCAAAACGTGTCTTTTACCTCTTCACCTCTGGATCTTCATTTATACTCAGAGATAATGTTGTCTTTAATAACATGCTGCCCTCTTGTGGGCAGTAGTAGCAAGTGCATGAAGGCTATTTATATTTGTGCATTGTTAAATTAAACTGGCAAAACCCCATCCAGTTTCTAATGACTGAGGTAAGTCAAGTCTGTTATTTTAATACACAAATATACCTTTTCTATTCGTCCACTGTTGATGTCCGTCGGCAGAAAGCTCTTTCCTATGGGTCTCAGATCACTCTGTGAATCATATAATGGTATTATTAATTCTATAGAGAGCTGAAACCTGAATATACATGATCACAAATTGACTAAACGAGTAAAGAACTTACGTTTAGAGCTACTTGGATGATGTCAGTTGGGGATGTTTTCTCCTTCTCTGATGAACTTTTACATTCCTCTATTCCTTCTTCTGTAAGATACCTGTGAAGAAAAGTGTGCAATAGTTTATATGCCGAAAATCATAAAATATTAGAAAAAAATCTCCATTCTGAAAAATTTATAAATGCAAAAAATATATATAAAAATATTTAATATATATAATATTTAAATATACTTTCATCATTTACCAATATAATAATTTTTGTATTATTCATTTTTGTGACTTTTACTATTGAGACTACCGGAAAGAAAACATTAAAATGCACTTTGAAATGTTTCTATGTAAATCTGTAGATTTAAATAGTAATATATCTCTTTAAAGGCTTATTCTTTTGTACAGTAATTAGTTAATTTATGTAATTAATACAGTGTACACACAGTAAAACATTTATAAACAATACAGTAAGTGGATTTCATCAGCATTTTAAATCTAACCTTAAAATGCAAATCTTTTTGTACATTGAGTTAATAAGAATACTGATAACACTTAAGTGTCCAATTCTCTTATTGGGCCGCTTATTATTACTTAAAAAGCACATATTAATATCTTTAAACCTTCCTAATTCCTACCAAAATACCAACCTACCTAATATCTCACCTTAATAGTGAGAACTAGACCATAAAGTGTGAGCAGGTTTATTTATTTATTATAACTTGCTGAGATCAATATAGGATTCATAAAGTAATTAGTTATATATATTTGAATATGGAGTGACAAAAAAAAAAAAAAAGAAAAGAAAAAAAGTGAAATCCTTCTTCCATCTTCTTTGTGAAACATGAATTATCCAAGATATACGTTCTGGAATATTATGCAAATCCATGCATATTTATAAAAAAGAAAAAGAAAAAAAAGGAAACAATTCACAACATTGTAACAGAAAACTATTTGTCATAATGTAGTTGTAAAATTGTGTGTATATATATATATATATATGCTTGTATCAATGCAAATGTATTATGGCACCGTGATACTTCAAAATATAACATTTAATGTGCAATATAAAGTCTGAGATCTACAAACAGAGCTCAAGCTCTGAATATACACACAATAACACAAAACACTCAATAAACTCTTTCAATGAAATAAGATGGTTGGTTGTTAAGAAGTTTAATGGAGCTTGTGAAACTTGTCGGGCCAGCCCAGACCGATTCAGAGAAACCTTATGATTCATCTATTATATATGACACAGATATATTATAATATGTGTCAGAAGCTGATTAAATACTGCCGGCAGCTAATATGTTGGTTATCGTGCTAATGATTGAGCCGCTGGCAGCACTAAACGCCGCAAAGACACAGAAATAAACCAAAGAAAGTGATAGAAAGCACACATTGCTCCAGAAACCGAAACGCAATCACAAGCAAACCATAAAAGCATAACTCTCCTCTGAATCCGAGCGAGAGTCCGAATGTAAACATGAGTTAGCATTAGCCGTTAGCACCAAGCAGCGACTCACCAGCCCTCTTTAGTGAGCGCTGAGCTCAGATCGCACATCTTCACACACACTGACGAGTCTTCGCGGAATCACTGCCTGAAGTGTCGCAGAAATCACATCGTGTGAGTTATTCGGGGTCAGATCTACAGCGTTAGCTCGTGCTGCGGCCGGACAAAGGCAGATGACGTCACGCGCAAACTTCTGACACTTCACGGGTCAAAGGGCAGCGCCGCTGATGACGTACCACACAAATAAAAGTCGTGTAACGCAAAAAATGGGATGCCGTGATCTCTTATCTACCTTCAGTATATAAAAAGAGTTTATACAAAGTACATTACGTAGTTTTGAATAATTTAAGATAAACGTATATGTATGTGTACATATGTGTGTACTGTTTATATATAAAAACACACAGCATACATTTACGTGTACATATTCATATAAATTACATCATATATAAATACATTTACTGTACTAAACCCAGCAAAACAAAAATGTAGAAAGACTTTAAATATAAGGGCAGACCTGACACATAAAATAATGCAGTTTCTGTAATTTCAGCTGATGATAGTGTTTTTTTTGTCAGTGTGTTATGATTGACTAAATGTTCCTGTTGGAAGAGAACATGTGTTAGTGCTTTGAATAATTAGTTGCTTTTGAAACATGTTTGCAGTGTTTTGCTAGACATGGTTTGCTAGAGATAGTTTATCTCTAACTAACAGATGGCAGAATTATACACCCAACACCTAGGTCAACATCCAGAAACAACTTTAATCAAATTTAGGCTATCATTTAAGTGATTTTTCTATTTAAAAAAAATAGATTTCACATGCAAACAACGTGCAAAAAAAAGTATTTGAGGAATTTTGTAGTAAATAGGTCCCAAAGTACTTAATACCGCCAAAAACACAGCCTTACTGTAAGAAAACTTACATATTATTTGTATCATTAGAAATGTATTTATTTTTCATACTTGCACTCAAAATCAAAGATCTGTTTTGTAAACTGGAAATGAGGGACTTATGTGGGTTAAGATTTGTCCTCCAAACCCTGACCCTTCTTGGCACTGTGTGTACAAGTGTGACAAATTTTCATGTGCAACTCCTGGAAGGTGAGCTCCTTAAATTCCCAGGTTTTTAATTGGTAGTTTAGCTCAGGTTTTTTTTTTACAGAATCACCCACAGCTGCTAAAAAAGTGTTAAGACTGAGTGAAATAAATGAAGAATGTATTGGGAGAGCGAATTTAATAAAGCACTTATATAAAAGCTTACTTTTTGAGATAAAGTTACTCTTTTTTATAGCTTTTGGTGTTTATAGCACTATATAGTCACTCATCACTAAATAAAAGCTTAAAGTAAAGACTTATTTCAGGGGCCTTTTGTTTTAAAATGTATTTGTTGTTATTTTATATATATTTTTACACACACATATTTAAAACAATAATTTGGTATTCCTCTTATACGCCGTCAATTAAGATATAACTTATATTTTAACATACTTGCCTGTTGATCAAAAATGTATCAGTCATGAATTATAGCAGCCTGAAGGTTCAAAATAGTGTTAAAGCCCCATTTACACCAAGCACGCTAGCGATAACGATAAAAGTTCTTAATTGTTCTTAATGTTAATAAGTAGCACAACTGGTGGTTAAATGGTCTTGCTTGTATTTAAGTATTTTAGTGCATTCAACACACAACACTGTTTTCAACTTACATTTGCATGACAATGTTTCTTGGGGGTCTCTATCATCTCTGTTTAAACAAAAACGTGAACGGAGATGCCATGTGCATTATGTGTATTACAGATTTAGTTTACAAGAATAAACCTTGAGTCGGGAATCAAAGCAAATAGTTTCGGGATGAACTAGCCTGTTTCCTGATTTTACCGGAAATCCTACATGTAAAGACAAGTGTGTGACTGCTGACGGTAAGGTTTTATGGATGTTGGATTAAAATAGATTTCCTGAAACCACTGATACAAATAAAGAATATTTATTTCCGTTTTTAAGACTGTTTTTTTCTGTCAGAGTCTTTAGGGATGATTAAACTAAACTATATTTTTCAGACATGATATGATCATCTAGGGCTTCAGTTTTATTAAAGAACAGAAACAAATAATACAAGTCAACACTGTTTATACATTTCTTTTAAGTGACAGTGTGCTCCAGATGGAAAGTGATGAAGGACCTGGCTTTCACTTTCATTTGCTGTAACGTTATACAGTATAAAAAGATCAGCGTTACTCACTGAGACACAACGAAACCTCCACCAAAGACTTACTGAGATAACTTGTGGCACACCAAAAATGTCTAGAAGAAGCCTCTATAGTAAGTGCATTTCAATACAAAGCTTCTGTGTCTGTTTGCTCTGTATTAAATCTGATTTGTTTCTGTTGCAGATGAAGACTCAGACAGACTCGCTAATATCCTGGAAGATCATGAAGATGGTAATTTTATTTAACAGTGACTATACTCTACATTTTACAGTTAGATGTTAGTTTATGCAATTTATTTTATGAATTTATTTACTTAATTTTCTCAATGTAGTTATAATATAACACACACAACAACTTCACAAACACTATAAAGCTGGCATTTGCAAAATTTTCAAAATGTTACTGTTATTGTGCCATGAAATGCTATTTTAAGAGTATTTCAGGAGAGAATGCAGTTGTTTAAAAGTCAAATCTGCGGTTTATTACTAAAGTTAGAGGTTATTTAAAAATTTGCTTTGCCAATTTCGGAGCAGTGAGCCCCACACTTTCAGCAGGCGCTTAGTGGTAATGTATCCGACGAGAGCAGCCTCACCACGGCTAGTCCTTCCTGATGTCTCTGTAATGGTTAAATATGAGGTAAAATCATAGGGTATATAATAGAAACCTTTGGTTTAATAAATCTATTTCTTTCAGCTCATATCGTTTTGCAAAATAGGCAAACCCAGCAAAACAAAAATGTAGAAAGACTTTAAATATAAGGGCAGACCTGACACATAAAATAATGCAGTTTCTGTAATTTCAGCTGATGATAGTGTTTTTTTTGTCAGTGTGTTATGATTGACTAAATGTTCCTGTTGGAAGAGAACATGTGTTAGTGCTTTGAATAATTAGTTGCTTTTGAAACATGTTTGCAGTGTTTTGCTAGACATAGTGTACTGTGGTAGTTTATCATTGTATTTTGAAAACTAGTTTTGGGGTTTAGTTTACAATGTGTGATTTTGAACATGAAATTAACCGTTTTGCCAATAGTGTGTTTTAGGTTTGTTGCTGCGTTAAGAGTTTAGGAAACTTAGGTCAAAACTAATTATTTCCTAAACTGTAACCACCATAGGTTTAACATAGGTCTAACTAACAGATGGCAGAATTATACACCCAACACCTAGGTCAACATCCAGAAACAACTTTAATAAAATTTAGGCTATCATTTAAGTGATTTTTCTATAAAAAAAAATAGATTTCACATGCAAACAATGTGCAAAAAAAAGTATTTGAGGAATTTTGTAGTAAATAGGTCCCAAAGTACTTAATATCGCCAAAAACACAGCCTTACTGTTTCGATGAGAAGTAAAAAAGAAAAATTACATATTATTTGTATCATTAGAAATTTATTTATTTTTCATACTTGCACTCAAGATCAAAGATCTGTTTTGTAAACGGGAAATGAGGGACTTATGTGTCCTTCCTGATGTCTCTGTAATGGTTAAATATGAGGTAAAATCATAGGGTAAAATTAGTTTTGGGTATATAATAGAAACCTTTGGTTCAATAAATCTATTTATTTCAGCTCATATCGTTTTATAAATTATATAGGCCTACTTCTTAATAACAGCTTTAATATCTTTTCACCTTCTCAAAGTTCTAGTATTCAGTGTAACATGGCATCTGTGACATAAATTTATACAAAGCTTGTTATTTTTCTGAATGTCTGCCTATATTTGCCCTGCATTAAAACTGTGTTTTATTTTCAGATGAAGAATGTGATATACGTTATACTAAATGTCTGCATGAAGAAAATCCCAAAGTCAAATTAACAGCTTCAGGATGCGGTCTCATAGGAATGATCGACACATTTGACAGACCAGCTGATGCCAGTGCAGAAGGCACCTATGCTCGAAGTGGATCATATTCGGTAGCTTTTGAAAACAAACCATGGAGGAGGCTTCCCAAGGCTGGAGTCTATGCAGAAGCAGGAGTGGGACAAGCTAGCGCTGAATTCAGCGTATTTAGGGTAGAAGCCAAAGGCCCGAACGCCTCGGCTGGAGCTGAAGCCACTACGGCTAAACTCGGGGTTGGGGCAATGGCTACTGCTGAAGTTGCCAGTGTGTCAGCTAGTGCTGGTCCAGTTGATGCGAAAGTAGGACTTGGATTCGACACGGGTGGATATATTGGTTTGGGTGGGGTGGAGGCCAAAATACTGGGATGTGGATTCTCAATTGGCCGAAAAACCAGTATATCTTTTCTGGGTTCAGAACTATCATTTACTTTCTAGTCACACAGGTGTCAATTACCTTTGAATATTTTAAGATTTTACTATGTCTAAATTTATCCTAAAAATATATTTACTGTCTCAGTTTTTACTGCTCCTGTTCTTCTCAGTGAATGTTCTCATTTGAACTGTTTTCCTTGTAAAATCAATTAAAACCTGTTTATTATCATTATCCATTTATGTAAGTTATCATTTCTAAAATCAATATATCCAATAAGTTCTATAACTGAATAATTATAGATTTTTTTTTGATAGTTTGTAACATCACAGAATGATGTTGTGAAGCAGTAAGCTTGTGCTGTGTCAGATAAATAAACTTTAATTAAATATTTATTGCTTTTCTCATCTAATCATTGTCATTTTATAACTGATATAAGTCTTCACAGAACTTTACATTTCTGCATCAGTTCATTTCTATTTATACAATACACACACCAAAAAAATCTATATATATATACTGTGTATATATATATTCTGTGCTTACATTCTGCAAGAAAACAGCTTTCACTAGTTCACAGTTCCTCATTAATATTCAAATATAGAAATATATTGTTTGTCTTGCTGTCTGGGGGAGAGGGCCAGGAGCCAGGAACTCCGAGACCTAGGGATTTTAACCCTCGGACCGATCCCCAAATGCCCCCTCCGGGAGAAAGGTTAGATGTATTGATCTTGAACTTGTATGGTGCTTGGTGAAATGGACTTAAGACGAACATCTACAAAATGTAAAATTAATATTATAGACATGGAATTGTCGAAGTAATAGATTTTGTTAAGTGGTGATGGAATCACTAGTGAGTAGGTGTCCCAAACCGTGCAACTGGCATCTAATCTCCAGGTGATTAAACGTGTGTTAGATAGGTAAAGAATTATGGTGAATGTGGTGCATAAGGTTTCGGAGATCAGTCTGTGGAGTTGGTACTGGTGATCTTACTTATGATACGTACCACCTCCTATGTCTGAATGCTTAGATTCGAAATAAAGATGGACAAAATTTGTCATGAGCCGGGTTTGACTTTCTTGTTTTTTTCCCTGTGTCAGTGTTTTTTGTCTGAGCCTGTGTTCAGCTGTTGCTTGTTTTGATCAGCGCATTCCGCAAATTGCCGTGTTACGCTGATTGGCGTCCCTATTTCTCCTTGTCTGTCTAACCTGTCTTTGTTGGATGATTGAATGTGAGAACGTATTTTCGTCTGGCTCTACCTGTTTCTTTCTGCAAGTGTTTTGTCCAAAGTCAAGTCTTGTCCAGTTCTGCTAGAGTTCCGTGGTTGTTTTTCGTGTTTTTTGGCCAATAGCTTAACAGTTTTTTGTGACCTCCTGATTTTCGCTGTGGAATGGACTCCTGCTGCGGAGAGCTCGCTGCCTCGCCAGTAATTTATATATTTCTCGGAGTGTGGCTACTAGAGACCAAGGCTGGTTTTTGTTTTCGTTTGACTGTTTGTTTTTTTTTTTTTTGCAGAGGTTTATTCCTGCTATCAGCTCAGTTTTTTGTGTTCTTGCCATCCTTGTTTTGAGAGACTTTTCCTGAGCTTTTTCTATTTTTTGGACTTGTCCCTGCACGCAGTGAGCGGCAGTGGTTTTTTTCTGTTGCATTTTCTGGAGGGTCTTATAAGCTAAAAAAGCTAAAAAAAAAAGATAAACAAATTACATCTTGATAATATAACCAAATCTACAGGCATAAGAAAAGAAAAAAAGCCTTTTACAAAAGATAGCCCCCTAAAAACAAACAAACAAATAAATTAAAATAAATAAAATAGATAAGTAAATAAATAAAAATAATTAAAAAACAAAACTGTTGACATTCAAAAAAAAAAATCTTTACAACTGATGATATTAGTTGAAACATCCTTAGCTCGTACATCTCTTTCATGTTGAAAACACATATTCTCATGTCTTTAATCTCTTAGTAAATCTGGGACAAATAGCAGTAATGGTCCGGCTGTTTATACCTTGACTCAAGGGGTCAAACCCCTAAAAACTCCTCACTGGCCTTCTCAAGAAAACCATTAGACATCCAGCAGATTGCCCAGAACACTGCTGACAGGTTTCTGACTAGATCCAGAAAATCTGAACACATCACACTATTCTATTTTAAAGTATTTCTACTCATTTATAAATCACTCAATGGCCTAGGACCAAAATATACTGAAGATATACTCAATACCCCTTAAAAAATGGCTCGCTAGAAATTTTATGTTTATTGTCCCTCCCTACTGTTAAATGAAATTTACGCCCATGAGTATGTGCCCAGGGATGCCGTCTGGTCCAGCAGACTTGCGCCTGTTGATCCGGCTCAGTGCAGTGCAAACATCTGAGGTCAGTATGATGGGTGAGTGGTCGTTTGAGGGAGCGAGCATAAAAGTCATTAAACTCATTCAGAAAGAGGACATTTGTGGAAAAGGAAAAAGTGCTGGAAAAGTGCTCCTCTAGCTTTAATTTGTAGCAGTGCTTGGCCTTTTTGATGCCCCTCTTCAGATTTGCCCTGGAAGTGCTGTAAGCCTGTGTATCACCTGACCTGAAGGCAGTGTTGCGTGCCTGTGTCTGGGAAGCAAACATAAATCAGTCTGTGTCTTGAAACCTGTCCTGGAGTGTGAAGTCAGCCCCCGCCGGCCACACTTTGATGGTCTTCACTGATGGCTTCACACGGTTGATGATGGAGGAGAACTTGCGGGTGAGGAACAAGGAAAGGTGATCTGATTGTCCTAAGTGGTGGAGGGGGGGTCACAGTATAGGCTTCAGCCATGTTTGCGGATACATGGTCCAAAGTTGTTTCCTCTGGTGTGACAGGAAATGTTCTGATGAAATTTGGGGAGCACTGTTTTTAAGTTGGAGTGATTGAAATCCCCTGCAACAATAAATGCAGCCTCCGGATGACTTAATTACATAACTTAATTACTGACTTAATTAATTACAGCACAATCTTTAGATGGTGTTACGTTCTATGTCTGTTTAGTTCTGTTTATTCTCTGTGTTTTTGTATTTTTGGTTTAGTTTCATTTTCATGCCTTCCTGTTTTGGTTTCGTTTTTTGTATTTCTTTCCTGTTTGCCCATATTTGGTTGTTCCTGTGTTCAAGTCATTATTAGTTAATATATGTAATAACACATAACATTTCCAAAACTAACCTTTGCCATATCTGAACTAAACAATTTTTCTGAGAACATTTTAAATATCTAAAACAGATAAATAAACTGCACAAACAGGATATGTTGTCATACCCGGTTATTGGTTCTTATTGATTGTATCACTGCACTTTCACTTTGAGTTGAGATACAGTATAAGAAACCGTAGAGCATACTGAGACGCAACCTCACCCGTTAAAGACCTGCCTAAAACTTCTGACACCAAAATGTCAACAATTACCTATCCTGGACATGACAACTGTGGTAAGTGCATTTAATTTGCTTATTTATTTATTTCTAATATTTAGTTTTCTAACTGTGGTCTATTATATGTGTGTATGAATATTTCCAAACACTCTGACAGCACAATCTTTAGATGGTGTTACGTTCTATGTCTGTTTAGTTCTGTTTATTCTCTGTGTTTTTGTATTTTTGGTTTAGTTTCATTTTCATGCCTTCCTGTTTTGGTTTCGTTTTTGTATTTCTTTCCTGTTTGCCCATATTTGGTTGTTCCTGTGTTCAAGTCATTATTAGTTAATTTGGCTCCACCTGTGTCTCCCCAGCTGTCTCTCTTTAGTCCATTAACCCTGTGTATAAATCCCCTGTCTTTTGAGTTCTAGTTTGTCAGTCAACATAAATGTTACCGCTTGTGTCATCTGTTGGATGTTTAAATCATTGTTTTCTTTATTATTAAACTTTATGTTATTTTTGAGCTCTCGTCTCCTGAGATCTACTTCACCTCACACACCAGCGTTACAAATGGAAAGGTTGCTGTTGTTATATTTAGAATAAATCTGAGCCATGTATCTTTATTAAATGAAAAGATATTGAGGTCAAATAAAAATATGTATATATGTAAAATATATATTTACAAACACTTTATAGGAGTTGTTTGAAAATTATTTTGTGTAACAGTTTGAAAGGTTGAGTAAAACTAACTTGTCACATTCACAAAAGCTGAATGTAAAATGGCATACATTTATATATTTCACGATTCCTCATAATACATTAGTAAGTGGGTTTGGTGTGCTGTCCGGGGGGCGAGCCGGGAGGTCAGCGGACTCCGAGCCCTAGTGAATTGAACCCTTGCGAGGGTAGTGCTCGGTGTCCGGCTCGGACCCTGCATGCCCCCGCGAAGGAAGGCGCGAGACAGGCAGAGAAGGGGAGCTGGAGGGTTGCACAAAAGACGAAATGCGGAAGGGAAGCAAAATTAGTTTTGCAACATCACTAAATGCTGTTTTAAAGCTGTATTAAAGCTGATTTGTTTTATTTGCAGATGATGAAGAAAGTGACATTGTTTATACCAAACAGCTGTTGAAAGGCACAAAACACAGTGTAAATTCTAATGTTTCCAGTAACATAAATAAACAATTACTGAAAAAGAAAACATGGAAAATGAAATGGTTTTGAAAATTTCTAGGAAAACTATGGGAGAAAAAATATTAGGAGCTGTTCATTGACATGAGTTCAAAACAATCAAAATGCTAGTTTATTTGTAATGTTACAACTTCTCATCACAGAAAATTGCTGAATAAAACGTCTTAGTTACGTTTTGTAACCCTCGTTCCCTGAAGAAGGGAACGGAGACGTCACGTCGAGACCGACGAATAGGAATCTCGCTTCGAGATG
>JAUMHI010000052.1:16755421-16766230 GCA_032359435.1 Enteromius unitaeniatus | reverse complement strand
CTGGGCTATCATTTCAGAAGTGAGAGCGACGGATATTGACTAAAAAGACAAATACACTAAAAGACAGTTACCAAAATTTGTATTTTTGCAATATTTTATTTAAATAGCTATTTTAAACACACAAACTAACTTGTCACAATTGTGCATATATTGTCTTCACATATTTTAATTCAGTTTATCTACAGCTGTTCACATTAGGGAAAAAGTTATTTAAAAAACTTTTAAATATCTAAAGTACCTGTACATTGATTTTTTTTTAATTCCCCAAAAGGGTCTGTATTGTTGGAAAGGGTCTTTTTGACAGTGTTTTCAAAAGATCTAAGAAGAAAAAGATATTTTAGGAGCTGTTCATTGGCATGAGCGAGTTCTTAAGAACCAAAATATAGCAACAAAATGCAAATGTACAAAAACGTCATCATCCCAGAAAATTGCAAGGACTGAATAAAACTGTAATCTACTGGTAATATTCCAGAAATCTCCTAATGACACAGAGAGGCTAAACACTCACACCACACGGGAATCAAAGCAAATACTAGTTTCAAGATTTTGCAGGAAATCCTCTTTCAAGTAAAGAAGAGTGTGTGACTGCTGGAAAACAAATAATACAAGTCTTGGTTTACGTGTTCATCATACAACACTTTTATTTGTGCATTTGTGACAATGAGCTCCATATGAGATAGAAACTGATCAAGGACTTGGGCTTCAATTAAGTGTTCTGCAGTACTTGTTTTTAGCTTTCACTTTCATGTTCTACCCCAAATAGAGAGCAGCACTACTGACCGAGACACAAGAAGTTTCCACCAAAGACTAACTGAGACCAGTGACACACGAAAATGTCTAAACATCAAGAGTTCCCTTTCAGTCATTCACTATGACGTTACGTCATTGACTGACATCATGGGGTCCCACCTGAGAGATCAATCAACTCAATGGGAATCGTCCAGTGGTTTTTGCATGCCAAGCCACTCCCCCGTACATACAGGTATATAAGATGGCGGTGTGGAGAAGTTGGAGTAGAAAGAGAAATACCTGCTGCTGTGTAGAGATCCTTGGTCGGAGCGTCCTGCATTACAGTGGAAACACTGCACTCGGCGAAAGTTGGCTGTGGAGGTCTTCCCCTTGGCGGTCCTGACTAAAAGAGCAAATTGTCCTGCATGGTCTTTGAAACATGTTCTCCGAGATGTCTTTTCGACGTGTGCTTCTGGATGCAGGAGTTTCCTCACCTTTGACAACGGCAACGATCGCTGTCTCACATTTCTGTGCCTTAGTCATGCTGAGACAGCCTTCGTGGATGGTTCATGTCCTCACTGCGAGCGTATGATCATGGTTTCACTCAGGTCACGGCTTTCTTTTATTAGAAAGTTAGCTTCATCCGCTACCCGTTCCAGTTCGTTGGGCCGTGGCAGACCTCAGGGTGACCATCAGGAATTACCCGCCAGGCAAGTTCCCATGGGCTCCTGATCACACAATCCGAGGTCCCATGGAGTTTCCAAACGATGGCGCCAGAACAGCAAAAGGCCCATCAGAAGGTATTTTATGATAAAGGAACTTGTCAGTTGCCCGAACTTGGTGTTGGCGAGGAAGTTCGATTCAAAGGTAAATCCAATACCTGGAATCAGAACGGAGCTGGAGCCAAGTACGGCGAAATGACAATCAGAAGATCCATCCAGGTCCTCACCCTCTCTCGCATTTCATCATTCGCAACGGCCTGCTGTGCTGTGTGGCCCAGTGACGGGGGGAGGAAAAGCAACTGCTGGTGGTACCAAAAGCTCACACGGAAACGAGTTGGCACATTCCCATCCCATGGCCGGCCACCTCGGCGCCCGGAACACGTTGAGCAGACTCCGTGATCGTTTCCACTGGCGCGGCATGGAGGACGAAGTCCGGAGATTCTGCCAGGCCTGTCCGACGTGCCAGCTGACCTTACTGAGGAAACCTCCCCCAGTCCGCTCATTCCACTTCCCATCATCGGGGGTGCCCTTTGAGCGAATCGGGATGGATCTCGTGGGGCCGCTGCCGAAGTCTGCCAGGGGGCATGAACACATCCTGGTCATCATGGATTACGCTACCCGCTATCCAGAGGCCATCCCGCTGCGCAAGGCTACCTCCAAAGCAATAGCAAAGGAGCCATTTCTGCTGGCCAGCAGAATGGGAATCCCAGCATAAATACTGACCGACCAGGTAACCCCCTTTATGTCCCGGCTAATGGCTGACCTCTGCCGGCTGCTGCAGGTACAACAACTCCGTACCTCCGTCTATCACCCGCAGTCTTGTAGAGCGATTCAACCAGACCCTGAAGCAGATGCTCCGGAGGGTGGCGGCAGAAGACAAAAAAAACTGGGACCTGTTACTGCCGTACGTATTGTTTGGCATTCGTGAAGTTCCACAAGCATCCACAGGTTTTACCCACTTTGAATTGCTGTTTGGCCGCCAGCCCCGGGGCCTGTTAGATGTCGGCAAGGAGGCCTGGGAGCAGCAGCCGGCAGCCCACCGTACCA
Source organism: Enteromius unitaeniatus (assembly GCA_032359435.1). Classification (NCBI taxonomy): domain Eukaryota; kingdom Metazoa; phylum Chordata; class Actinopteri; order Cypriniformes; family Cyprinidae; genus Enteromius; species Enteromius unitaeniatus. The sequence goes on along the minus strand of JAUMHI010000052.1, from coordinate 16,763,732 downwards.
CCATTGAGCACGTCAAGGAGATGAGAGAACGGATAGATTGCGTCATGCCATTAGTCCGGGAACACATGGTGAAGGCCCAGCAACTATAACCGGGTGGCCCAACCACGGGAATTCCAGCCAGGCAGCAAGGTAATGGTCCTGGTCCCCACCACTGCATGCAAGTTCCTAGCCCAATGGCAAGGGCCCTATACCGTGGAAGAGTGGTAGTTCGGAGCCAGTGAACTACCGAGTGCGGCAAGCAGGACGCCACAACGTGCATCAAATCTACCACATCAACTTAATAAAAGGCTGGAAAGGGGACCGGGACCAGGTGGCAGCTTGCGTCACATCCGATCCCGCGGTTGTAGACACCAACCCCGTCAGCATGCTATAGAGGTCGGGATCCAGAAAATGCTAAAGCTGGGGGTGCCCATCTTTAGCCATCCCGGAGCCCATGGTCCAGCCCTATCATCCCGGTCCCCAAGGTCGAGATCAGCGTCGGCCTGGAAACAAACCGCGGACACCTGGAACACATCATCTTGTGCCAATCGGTCACGATTAAAGGACTATAAAAGAGGCACCACACGCAAGCTAGGATGAGCAACGACTCCAACGCTGACATGCATGTACTCACCTGCTCTTTGTTTACTCATCCTACAGAGTCGAGATTGCACCAATGCACCGTTCACCGGCACCTGGGGGAGAAAAGGTGAAGAGGAGAGGATTGAGCACTCAGCGCACGACACTTCACTTCACATACATACATACATACATACACACACACACATACAATGGTAATATTGTGTATCTGGAATGAATTTTAGATCTTTAAGTCCATCTCGTTTGTTGCGTTTATATTTTTGTTGAGTGTATATGTGTGTGTGTATGTGTGTGTGTGTGTGTGTGTGTATGTATGTATGTATGTATGTATGTATGTATGTATGTATGTATGTATATATATATATATATATATAGAAAATCTTTGGAGGGAGTTTAAAGTCTGTGTAGCCCAGCGACAGCCTCAAAACAAATTATATATATATATATATATATATATATAATGTATATGTGTATATAAAGAACCATAATTTATATATAGACCATAATTTATATGAATTGAGTTAAGCTTGAGATCAGCCATTGAATGATGCAATATTCTTTACTTCCTGTTATAGTGTTTTTACCATCAGTTTCACCTCATCACAAACAAATCATTTAAAATATCAAATATTCACTCACAATTTAACATCTTTGGCATAATGCTATCTAGGTAAAAACTCTGTTTGAGTGTTTAAAATAAAAACAATAATTGCATTGTCATGCTAAATACTGTAAAACTCAAGTGTCACGTCTCACCTCATCACAGAAATGTCCTGTCCTCCTGATCAATAGCAGAACAGAAAATCTACAGCAGTACAGAGTATGAAAAGACCACGCAGAAAAGATCAGCGGATGTGGTAGAAGACGAATCTTGAAATTATAAACAGCAAACTAAACTAAACACTTGCAGTCTTTTTGCTGCGGCTGAGACTCAGATTCCCCGTGAAATGCTCTCTGAGAGCAAATGCAATGACTTTGCCTCCTTCTTTTTAGAGCAGATCATTAATATCAGAAAGGTGATTAGCACAAGTCTTTCTGAAAAGCCAACAACTTCTGTATTATTAGAAAATCAGTAAAACAGTGGAAGAAACCAAAATAATTAATTTGCTTAATTATTTTATTATATTTATTTTTGACACAAGACTAAATCCAGATGACTCAAAGATCTAGAAATACAGGCTATTAATTATCACTTGACAAATGACAGCTTAATTTCTGCAAAAATGATAAGACCCTGACAGTTATGCAAATTAACATTCCATATAGTATATAATGAGGCACGCATTAACAAAGCATGTATTGCAGAAAACATTACACCCTTAGAAATCATCTCCAGCATAATTTTCAGGCACAATGATCGGACAGCAGACGTTTGGGGATATGATTATTTCCTGGCACCGCAATAACAGTGAAAGAACAGGTCATGATCTGAAAAAACACACAAGAAAACATCAATGAAAACACTCAAAAGCTCTCAAGTACATTTGTTACGAAATATGCACATAGAGTATAGTTCTATATATTCACATTACAATTTTTTTTTATAGTATGCAAACATGATTTTGGATTAAATTAATTTACAGTTTTCAATAACAATCATTTTATTTTATTAGACACACATATACATTTATATTAGTAAAATATGCCTAAAATACATCTGCATAATCAAAATTTCATAGCTGTAAGAACTGTGTGTGAAACACAGATATCTATTGATGTACTCATATTTAACTACAATAAAAATGCATGTAAATTCAGTATAAAATATTCTTATTTTATTTTAAGAATTTATATTTATACAAATTTATTTTATTTTTATTTTCTTAAGTATGCATGCAAAAACAGTCAATGATAGATGATTTGCATGATTTGCATTCTCATTTATGTACTTGTCCTATGTACACTCATCTAAAAAGTATAATTAAATGCATCACAAGAAGTCTGAACCTAATATTTAATGCATTTCTCACCTCTGCATTAGACTGTAAAGCACAGTCGGTCACATTCACAGCCGCGTGATTCTCACAGACTGTCTGCTCAGCTTTTATCTGAAGCATGTATTTAATCCACGCAGGAGGATAGATCTGCAAAAATCAAAATATTACGTCAAATTTATCAGAGAAAAGGTAAATGTAATGCAAATATATCCCAGTGGATGTTATTTGTCGTGTGATACAGTACCTGAGCGGTGTCTGACAAGATATCCACCACTTTAAAGGCATATGGATAGCTGCTCACGCGATTGTGAAAATCCATGGCAAAGTTTGCCACATTAATGACATTTCGGTTGTAATTTAGCTCCACGCTGTCTCCAGAGACAATAAAAGCAGAGAGAACAGATGCAAGAAGAGTGAGAATGCAAATCATCTCGGCAGCTTGTGGATCTGTGGGAACAAAAGCACAGCTAAAAATCATCTGGGTGTATCAGTATGAGGGTGGAAACATTAATAGCCATAAATTCCTGATGGTTTAACACACCTGTTTATCTGCTGCATAAGAGCTTCTCGGGTTTCTGCATCCTGCTGACAGACAGACGCTCACGCTTCAGATTCAGCAGCTTTTCCATCGCAGAAAACCCATGTCATATTCTCATGTTCTTCACTGCAGATGCACTGGTGTGTTTACATCATCTGCCATGTCACATGACCTGACATCAGGACCTGAACAATCCAATCCAAACCAGTCTGATCAGTATGAGCTGGGTGGAGACTAACTGATCCTATGAACCACAGCAGGAAAAGATTCATATTTGACAGAAATGATCCACTTTTGCATGCTCCATTAACATAAACCGTTCATTTAATACCCTGTGAAACGTCTTTGAAAAAACGTCCTAGACTTTGCACTCTGCGTCTAGGCAGGTTTTGTTAACCCCAGTTGTTGGTCTCCTGACTTCCGTGAACTCGTGAGTGAACAAAATGATCATTCTTGGGACAGAGGAGCTCAAACAAGCCGAAAGCATTTTGAAGCAGAGTTTTCCCGACTCCATAAAGGTGTGGCAATTCTAGTACTTTCATTTTGACTAACCTATCGGATTTCCATGCTGCTTTCATTTTCACTCACTCAAGAGGAGCAGGCGGTTATTATTTATCTGTTTTCCAGGTTTATGGCTGTATATTCAACATAAACAGAGGAAAGCCTCACAACCTGGAGGTTATTGCAGACAAGTGGCCTGATTTCACTGTCATTATTTGCAAACCCAAAGTTCAGGTAACATTATTTTATAGATTTAGGCATTTCTGAAAAACCATGTTTCAACAGCAACCGTAGTTTACCTGGTGTCTGTAGTAAACCCAAGCATATGAAAAGCTTTACTTTACAGACAATGCTTAGTGCTGTTATTGTAAACTAAAACTGAAGTAATTCTGAAGTAACATAAAACAAATATTAGATGGAAAACTTCAGCTAAAACATGGCAACTCAAATACAATTATTTAAAAAAAGAATAATAATAATTATAAATATATATATATATACATATATAGGTTGAATAAAATTATTAAAAACTCAAATATTCAAAACCTGTTCAATTACTACAAAAAAGGCTTTTCTTAAATATACAAATAAAAGCTGTTTAAAATTTACACTACAATAATACAGAACAATACTAGAATAACAATGATTTAGCTATTACATATATTACATATACATATAGATATTACTTACTTTATACATTTACTAATACATTTTATTTCTTTCTTTGATTATTTAATAACAAGTCTAATGCATTTTACTTTTAAAAAGTGATTTTTTTAAGTGCATTTTTGTAACAGGGAACAAAGGATCGAGAAGGAGACTTTAACATATACAGCATCTACTCAAAGAGCAAAGAGAACCTGAAAACCTTTCTGGACACACCTGGTGTGATTAATAAACACACATTCACATTATTAGCAGGTACACACTCCATCCATAATCAAATTAATTGCCTGATAAACTAGTTTTGTGACAAAAAAAACATGCACAAACCTGTTGGTTGTCATAAAGGGGTTGACATCAAGCATTTAGATGCAGTTCAGGAGTTTGCGGATCAACATGGACTTCCCTGGAAAGTTAAAGGGGTGATGAACGTCTTGCTGCTGAGAGATGAACAGCAGCTGCGGTTTAAAGAGAGGTGCTATCATTATCATACTCTTGAATTTTATTTTTAATTCTACCTTTACAAATCACTGACAAATTCTTCCTGACAATGCATACTTAAAATAAGGCGAAGGCCTTCTGTCCTTTTCACAAACTTGTTCACAGAGCAGGGACGACATACCGTGAAAATGGCGGCTTGCTTTACAGCAGTAACAAATGCACATCTACAGCCAAAGCGTTCATTAGGCCGAATAAACAGCTTCTGCAGCATATTGGCTAATCTTCAACGTGTTTTGCGATTAAACATTGGTTTTGGATGCATCTATTGTTAGACTTTAAACAGAAAAACAGCCTACTTATATGCAATTTTGCAACAGCTTTGGGTACTTTGTGATCACACGGGATCAGACTTTGACAAAGCTGGACTTTACATCAGTAACCTTAGCTCCCAATAATAATAGCAGCTCTGGTATGCTTGTAATTGCAGTGTATTTGTTTTAGTAAATGTATATTAAGTGAATATAATTACACTCACTTATCCGAGTAGGGATATAAAGTACATAACAGTTGCTTTAATATTCCAATCCAGCACAGACGCAAATGTTATTGCTATCTATTGTCCATGCATTTATGAGTTTTGCCATTTTTTAAGGGTTTGTTGACATTTTTGTATATTCTATGTTTTCAGGCACGCTGGACTGAGATTGGCTCCGCTCAGTGCGGCGCATGCGCATCTAGTAAACAGCACTTGGAAGTACGGCGGAGACAGCAACAGCTATAACTCGGTTCTGAACTACATTACCCATAATCCTTCCCTGTGCGTGCTGGAGGAGGGCAGCGCGGGCCCGTCTCCTGGCTGCTTGTGTACCCACACGCTGCTCTCGGTTTGCTCTACACTTTACCACAACACAGACGAAAAGGCTACGCTAAGTTACTGGTGTCTGTGATGGCCAAAAACCTCCTGGAGCGAGGACACCCCGTCTACTGTTTTGTGGAGGAGGAAAATGACTCTTCCTACAAACTTTTCACGTCACTTGGCTTCCAGAATTCACCAGATTACAGGGCCGTGTGGTTTGATCTGAATAAAAGACAATAACACAAATATGAATCCCCATGAAACGACGAAAATGATCACTATGGAGCTCTTCATTATGTGTATACACACACACAAATATGTCTTACTGCACTACATTTTAGTTGTTTGTTTTACCTTTAATACTTGTGAGCATTAAAAATGCAGTACCTTCTTGTAAATCTTTGAATTACTTCAGTAAAACTAAGAAAGTAATAAATTCCTAATATGATTAAATAGTGCAGTAAAATATATTATGCTTTGGAATTCTCTGAAGAGAAACAGTGATAAAGTACAGACAGATATGTTGAACTGCTGTCTGATATCAAGCATGCGTGTAGATTTCTTTGACAGAAGTATGCAAATAAAGACATTTACAAAATAATAATAAAAAACTTTTTTAAAATGCATGTACATTTCCAGAAAAATAATCCACCTATATGAAAATATAAATAGCAAAATGGGGTTGCATTTTTACATTTTTTGCATTTTTAGCATACATAAATGTGAACAGACTTTTCAAGCATGTGTATTTTTGAACTTCAAATATAGGACACGTCACAATGCATATAAATCTTAGTTTTATTAAGTCGTATCTCCTACATTAGAGTACTATAAAACAGTACAAAGTTTATATAATGTAGAAATCACTTCTAATATTCTAAAAAAAACTGTACAAAACCTGGATAAACAAAGTACGCAAATAAAACTCATAAAGTTAACAAAATGGCACATCTCAGTTGTTTAGCTTGTACTTCCCTTTGTCATAAACGAACATTAGACCTACTCTAATCTGTTTATGCTGCTGTCAACATTTTTTTTTATTTACTTTTTTAAGATCCATTTAAAACAAATAAAGGCCTAAAATCATTAAAAAGCTCTTGATATGCTTCTAAAAATCGAGCCAAACTGCTTCAGCGAGACCCGGGCTAATGTGAAAAACTCCAAGTGCTAATCTACACACGTCTGTTGCTTTTCATGTTATCCCACAACTGAAGCACGTTAATGCAATAAATAAAAGTGAAATTACATGTTAAAACGACTGACATTCAGCACAACACGCTCATGTCCACAGCTTCACGGCACTTTTAAGGCAAGAGGGTCTGAATGACGTAGCACACACAGACTCGGCTGCATACTAAGTACACAGCCACTTTGGTTAAAAAGCGCCTCGACAAAACACAGGCCTCAATGTTCAATCCCTTAAGATCCGATCCGTCAAAGACTTTCCCTGATGAGGGATTCTGATGACTCTGAGTCAGTGGTAAGTACAGGAATTAAAGTGGCGATGCAAGTACAGCTGAAGGCCACTAGGTGGAGGCAGCGGCTATGAGTCCTTCCCGCGGGTGGATGTTGTGGTGAAGTTCTGCTTTGCATATTGTTGGAGCTGCACAGTGCAGAGAGCTGACAGCAGGGGGCTCCTCGTCACCTACACACACACACAGTCAACACATCTGACAAAAAACTCTTCTGAGATAATAATTATGGTAATGTAGCAATTAGTCATTCAAACTTTATAGTAATTTAAGTGTTAAAATTCAATTTCGAATCAAAATCTATCAGGAAATGTAGTACTCCTGCAATTATAATGTACTGTAAAAATAGTATTTATTATAATAATTATTATTATTACTACTACTAGTATTCTTATTATCACTTATTATTTATTATACTTATATCTTATTACTTATACTTATTATCACTATTTTAATTTATATTATTATTAGCAACAGCAATACTACTACTACTAATAGTAGTAGTAATAATAATAATAATAATTATTATTATTACTATTAATATTTATTTCAAATCATTATATTATTTAAATGATTGAAAAAATCTTATTAATACAAATTAATACATAAAAATCAATTACTCTTGCAATCATACCACTGAACTAAAGTAAACAATGAATATTATTATTATTTCTAATATCATTATTACTACTATCATATTTATTTATTACTTCTGTAATCATACTACAGTACTAAAATAAAAACAATATTGCATTTAAAATTTGAAGTTGTTGTTATATAAAATATTTTATTTATAATAAACTAAACTAACAATTATTATTATATACATATTTTACATATAATGTATAGTATTATTTTTATCATAAAAATACTTCTAAGTAATACTATTGTACTGTAAAATAAACAATTATTTGATAAAAAAAAATACAATATTACAAATCGTACAAAAAAAAAGAGCATTTAAAATATGAGGTTGTTGTGATATAAAATAATAGGTTATTATTATATAATTATTAATATATATAATTATATATTATTATATAATTATTTAATTTATAATAAACTTAATTTAAATAAACCAATACATGGCTGTTTTATTGTACAATATAATTATACCAGTAATAATTATTTTTATTATTATTATTATATACTTATTGAAAAATATTAATTTCAAAATTACTTCTGAATAATACTATTTTCCTGCAAAATAAATAATTATTTGATAAAAATACAACAATATTAATAATAATCACTGTTTTATTTCACAGATCAACAGGAATACAGTACTAATATATAAACTATTAAACTTCTGAGATTAAAGTTG
>JAUMHI010000052.1:16733497-16745934 GCA_032359435.1 Enteromius unitaeniatus | reverse complement strand
TAATCAAGGTTAATGTAATTTCTACTATGCTGTTTATAACAGCAAATAACAATCGTTATTTGATGCATGTTGGAATACATTTTTATCTTTATTCCATGAAAAAGTTTGTTATATATCCAAAAAAATAGATTTTTATTTTTCAACAACAACTGAAAAGAAACTAGCACTTTAGCTCTGTGATTAATCGCATCCAAAATAAAAGTTTTCATTTACTTCATAAACGTGTGTGTGCTGTGTATATTTATGATGTATATATAAATACACACAATGCATATTATATAAAAATATGCTTTATATATATATATATAAAACATATATAAAAATATACATGTAGATGCAATATACACACGTTATGTAAACAAAAACTTTTATTTTGCATGCAATTAGTCGCAATTTAATGTTTGACAGCACTAGTAGAAACATAATTATATCATGAAAAAGTTCATTTTTTCAATTAATGAATGTTAATTCACTTAATTAATGTTTTAAGTGATTTTTAAAAAGTAATTTAAAAATGGCTTGTTTATATTTCATTTGAGTGTTGATTATTATCAGCTAAAAGAAAATGTTGGTTTTACTGTATCGGTACAAAAAGTATTTTGGTGCATCGCAATTAAAACATTAATATAACATATTTTAACAAAGAATAATATTTCTAAAATTATAAATCTAGATCAGGGAACTTTTTTTAGTCACCTGAATCCATTTGACCTATGTTTTGCATTTAGATTTTTTAATAATAATTTGTATTATTTATTTTTTTTATCTTAATTTTCATAATGTTTATGTCATTTTGGCCCCCTGCAGCTCCCTCATGACCCCAGTTTGGAAACCTTGATCAGGATTAATAAACATTGCAAAGAAATGTATTGTTCATTGATAGTTTATCAATTATGGATGTAACAAATGATGTAAAATTTCACACAAAAATAAATCCTCTTTCACTCTCATGTCATCCTATACCTGTAAGGCTTAAAACATAATAAGAGAAGTTCATGCATATAATGAGAGCTGAAACTAGTACTGTTGATGTCCAAATTGACCATAAATGTAAATATGTTGTGTGTAATTTCCAAATCTTATGCATAGAATTAAAGGGAAGCTTTTTTGTGAAGAACAATATCCAACCATATCTGAATGTGCAGTAGTGCAAATGAAATTAGTGACAATTTTGCCCTTTTATGGTATTTTTTTTGCCATCTTTAGAGGTTAAAACATATTGCAGGTCACAATGTTCTTAATGCATGGAAAAGAGCATCTTTCACACTTTTCTAAATATCACTTAGTGTGAGTAAATGATGCATTTAAAAAAAAGTATAATTTAAGGTGGACTGTCCCTTTAAGCTCGGTGCATGAGGAAAAGACCCCACACCCAAGGCTTTCTTCTTTGAGTTTCTTTAATATACACCTGAGCTGTGTCAAGTCCTGCCCCAGTCAAAAGGATTAACCTGGAGCGAACAACAGGCCGCATTGTCCCTCTCGTCAGCCCCGAGCTCGCATTACCAAGTTCAATAGCGTCCTGGCAGACGGAAGCTAGGGACATCCCCGTCCTTCCCTCAACCACACACGCACACATTCCTCCCAGCGCTGCTATGTGCCCATCTATTCCCGGCTCTTGGACAGATCCGTGAGACTGTCAGGGCCGGAGAATAATACGACCCGGGAGGAGGGAACCTGCAGCTTTGATCAGGAAGAGCAGGAACTCTCTTTGAAGAGCCTTTCTTTGAGCTCCTGTTCCATTCTCTCCAGGCTGGAGATGGACTGAGATAAATCACCCTCATGTGCAAGCACCCGTGCAGCACACATGCACTTTAAAATGTGCTTTGTTATGGGTTGGTGCACGCTAATGGAAAGCGCAGACACGCAGTCTGAAATCTCAGTTTTAGGACTGTTTGGGGACAAACTTTTCCAACAACTCAACCACCAAAGGTTAGATTTCACTCTGACATAAATAACTGTATTTTACAGTAAGTTACTGTGTAAGTTCACAGTAAGTCAGCTTTCCTATTAATATAGAATTTTTTTCTTAGAGATGATATTCTGATGAGGAGAATATATAAATGTCTACATGTCTCTGATATATAAATTTATATTAAACACAAATAAAATGCATATTAAAGAATGTAATTAAAATTTTAATATCTGCAATTATTACACTAAACACAAAAAATATAATTTTTTTTTATATATTGTCATTTATCAGACAAATTTACACTAAATGTAACATATACACATATATCCATATATATCCATATATATATATATATATATATATATTCACATACATAAATTGCGACTAATCGCATACAAAATAAAAGTTTTTGTTTAGATTTGTGTATACAGTGTATGTTTAATATGTATAGATAAATATATATATTTTTAAACATTTATATTAAGTTTATATAATAATACAAATATATAAATTATAAAAATATATAGTGTATTTATATATACATAATAAATATATACAGTGCACATACATATGTTAAACAAAAAGTAAAAAATGTAAACAAAAAAGTTAAAAAAAGCAAATATATGTATATATGTGTTTGTGTGTATATATATATATATATATATATATATATATTTATATATATAAAAATAGAACAAATTAAATTCTAAATGATAATAAGTGCAAAATATATCTGCAAAAACTATTACTATTATTACAAATATTCGCAGTGTTCATTTTATTTTTTTATTTTTTGCTCTAAAATTGTTTTGTTTTTTTTAAGACAAAGTTACAATAAATGCAGTTAATAAATAAATATTCAAAAGTAAACTAAAAAGCTTTTAAAATTTAAAAATGAAATTATACTAATTGCAACTATATATTTCTTAGTGGCATTTTACGTGAATATGTTTGATGATAAAGTGATGATAAACGTGAGCCTCTCTGCGATTGTTCGGTCTTCTTTTAGACAAATTATCTAATCTACACTAGTGCTGTTAACTACATTTGCAAAAGGGTCGACTGAAAAGGCCTGTGTCTAATCTACTAACAGATAGCCCTGCCCTGTTGGGACTCCAGGGGGACAGAAGTGGAGGTGTCAAGGTTTCTAAAAGCAGTTTCTCCAACAGAGCTGAGAAGAAACGTACCGAGAGGGCTGGCCATCCACTGGACCACCACGGCCGCCTGGCTGTCACAAGACAGATGACTGAAGGTGATGTTGTTCACTTCATGGATGGCGTGTTTCCCGAGCAGATTCCAGTTCAGAGAGCAGTCTAATTGGGACAGAAAGAGAGAGAGAGAGTGAGTGAAACAGAAAGACAGGCAGTGTTTCCCAGTGAGAACATCGGTGAGATTCTTTGGCAAGCTGCGAGAGAAAATATGCAGCCATGCGAGGAGACACTCTTTCCCTCCCCCTTCCTTCCTTCCTTCTTTCTTCTTTCTTTCACTCGTTTCTTTCTCCTCTACGGCTGGAGATAAGCAGGTATAGGAAGAGGAGCAGCCGTTTGTGTCCCTCACACCCCGTCGGCTCTTTTTTACGTAATCGCTATTGTGATGCTAAGCAGAATCAGGCCCGTTCCCGTCCATAGTCACGCACAATGGCGACTGAATGCCGAGGAGAAAGCAGGATTAGCTACAGGATGAGAAACTTGACTTTTTCTGCGCTTAAGGGGCAGACAAGAGCTCAGGAAGCTCGACTGAAACAACATTTGGCATTAACAAGAGAATAAATGCTACATTAAGCCAAGCAGAGAGAATCAGTTACAGTGAATCGCACAAAGAACGTTCCCGGGGTCATATTTCACACCAATAATCTGATTATATAACATATATAATGTGGAGTGGAGCAAAGTGTGTCTATGCCACTAACATCATGGAAGAATAATGACTGTTTTCAAACAGGTCTCCTAAACACCATTCTAGTCTCCTATTGGCTGGCAAACAGAAAGACCCGCCCCAAATATTGAAACATCAAAAAATGTCAAACACTAAATTTAAAGAAAATTTAAAGACACTTAGATTTATTACCTATTTATTCTACTGCTAATTTTTTAGTGAGAATTAAGCATTATTTCTTTTTTTGTTAAATTTTTCATTATTTAATAGATATGCTATACATATATATATATATATATATATATATATACATATTTATCAAGTATTGATGCATTCATTTAGTATGTGTACTGCCTCTTTTTAATGTATTATTTAGTTGCTTATTTAATTTTTTTATAAGAATGTTTTTTTATTTTATTTTATTATTTTTTATTTAAAAAATTGTATTACCTAATGAAAAATACTTTTTAATTGTAAATTATTGATGCATTAATTTAGTGTGTGTTTTTAAGTTTATTCATTTTTTGCAGTTCATCCTGATTTAAATAAAAATACTTTTTAACAATTCTCATTACAAATAATTATGATATATTTTATTTTACATTTAATATTAAAATAACAAATCAATGATTTAATATAAATATAAAAATAAAAAAATAAATATAATAATTCAGTTATTAATTATTTTACATAATTTTCACTTATTTTAAAATATTTTAATAAAAATGCAAAACGGATAATTATATAAGTTGTGAAGTATTGATGCATTAATGTATCATATCTACTGCCTCTTTAAATTTATTATTTTGTTTTAATACATTTTTTTGATTTAAATAATTAAAAAATGTAAGAAAAAAAAATCCAAACTATTGTCATTACAAATAATTATGATATATATTTTTTACATTTAATATTGAAATATTATGCACAGACACATACAATTTATAAAAATCTAATTAAATGGTTGCAAATAATTTTATTTAAATATAAAATATTTTTCATAAATATACAAATTAATTTAATATTTATTTTAAATAATTCTTGCTTATTTAAAAATATTTTTAATAAAAATGAAAAATAGATAACTATATATTAAGTTGCTAAGTACTGATGCATTAACGTAGTATGTGTACTGCCTCTTTTAAATTTATTATTTTGTTGTTTACTTTGATTTTTGTTTAAAAAAAAAAAAAACATTTCAAACAATTCATATTACCTAATGCAAAATAATTTTTCATTGTAAATTATTGATGCATACATTTACAGTACTGCCATTTTAAGTTGATAAAAAAAAAAATTCCAAACAAGTGGAAGAACTTTTTTTCTTCATGCAAAATAAGAGTTCAGAAATCTGTTGATAGTGGTTTTGTTGCGGTGTGTCCTGTTTTCATCAGATCCACCCACTAGCTGTATAATTACAGACAGGTCTGATTATTATTATGTCTTACTGTCGTATCGAAACGTGACTCCGAGTTTTCGGCCGCTCTCATCGGTGCTGGACAACTGCGTTCCCTGCAAAGAAACAGAACAGGAAACATTAGAAAATTCTTTATTGCATTACCAGCGCTTCTACATGAATATAAAATCTGAAGTTGACTGTAATGGCAGAGACATAAGAGGAATGTGAGCTTGAGCACTGCAGCACTTCATGTGGTGACAGCCCAAGCACACAATCCCACAATTATGAGCCTCCTGGCACTCAACAACACTGCACTCGCTGCCAAAACACTAATATAAGCCTACAGTAACACACAAGACTTCTCTGACTGATCCGGAGTCAGCCGTCTGCGTCTCAGGTGAGATAATGAAGGCTTGCGGCTGATTCCGGAGCAGCGCTTCAAGGTGTATCCAAAGAAGACAAAACAAATAGCGTTGCGTGACAGAAGCAGACAGGCGCTGCACGAGACTCGTGAGCTCTGTAATCAGCCGCCCAAATCAGGCCGGATGTGCAAAAACAAAGAGGAAGATACACAACATAGGGATTCTCAACATACAGCAAACATATTTCAAGAGAAGTCCTCGCAGACACAGAGTGACACTAAAGAGGCCTTGTTCTTGTGTGTATCCACGATCTTATCGTCTTCCTCGGGTTATCTGGGATAAAGGAAGTCGTTTGACATGATGGGACTAAACACAATTGACTCCCACCCCGGAGATGAGAGTTAACACAAGCACAATAATCACATACCACGACTTAACAAAAAAATAAAGGGTCTCTGGCACTTTACCATCAAACAAAGCATGGGATAACATTTATGTTTATGATTTATGAACGTTTATGATTACGTTTACTCCTTTAATTGTTCTAATTATTTTTTTTCCCCAAATATTTTAACTTTTATTTTTAAAACCAGGACCTCCATAATTAGGCTAAATATAAATGATAGAAAACTAGAAAAAAGTGGAATGTATTTATTATTTATTTGTGATGTTATATATAATATATATATATATATATATATACACACATACATACAAACATAATGAGAGTGAGAGAAATGATATTATATAATATTATACACACACACACACATATACATATACACATATATACACACATATATGTATATTTGTGTGTGTGTGTGTGCATATTTTTTTATATTATTTATATACTATTTTTAGGATTTTCTTACATTTTTCATATATCTGCTTTTTTAAAAAGTTGAATTAATTCCATTTAATTAATGTTCCATTTATTAAATGATTTTATTTTTTAAAACTTAAAAAAATGTACAATTTTATTTTTAATAATGTTTTAAAAATAAGATTTTAAATAATTATTTTTTCATGCGTGTGTGTGTATATATATATATATATATATATATATATATATTATTTTTTTTTTTTTTTTAATTTCCAGTTGTTGATTTTTTACTTTTAGTAATTTTGTTAGGGGTTTTCCATCTCATTTTCCTTTTTTATATTTTGTTTATGTTTATTTAAAACCATCATATAAGGCTTAAATTATATATTATATAGGATTCAGTACAAAAAAAAAAGAAAAAAAAAAAAAGTACACCAAAATACATATTTTTTTATATTTACCATGTTCATACCTAAACACAGTACCTTTTTTAGTTACTTTCACCTTTTAAATGAAAGCACAGTCAAAACCACAGCAAATATATCTAAAGTTGGATCAGCAACTGGATCGACACAAAAAGCACCTGTTTGTTTCACTCTTGGAAAGAGATTTTCAATGCTGATCTGTTTTTATCCCGCTTTGGAGCATCTCTACTCCCCGAACAATCATTTTTTTTCTCCAAACACATAAATCATCCTGAGTTTTCCTGCAAA
Source organism: Enteromius unitaeniatus (assembly GCA_032359435.1). NCBI lineage: Eukaryota > Metazoa > Chordata > Actinopteri > Cypriniformes > Cyprinidae > Enteromius > Enteromius unitaeniatus. The sequence continues at coordinate 16,738,850 of JAUMHI010000052.1, read as the reverse complement.
ACGCTCCACTGCAAACCTCAACAACCACATAACCAAAGATAAACATGACAGACGACTTCTCTGCTGCCAATCCAGTAAATGTCAATGATATTTAGCTTGTATTAGAATAAACTATGCAGCTATGCAGCATGGGAAACCGGAGACTCTCTGCTTTGCATAAATTGCTTGTGGGAAACTGCTGATTAATTGTGGTTTGTGATGGTAAGTGAACAGATCTGTAGGCTTCCTGAGCTAAAATTATCCAGCAAACAACCTAATTTAGCCGAAGCACTTGTAATTAATGCAAACTCATCAGAGAGCTGCTACTAAAACGGTGTGAGTAAACGAGTCTAGCACATGCGGAAGAGTAATCTGTCTTAATGACATCCTCTGCCCCATTTCCACAGGATGTGTTCTGATGAGGGCGTGACCTCTTGACCCCGGGTGTCTCGCTGACCCCATACCTGGACCAGATGTACAACTACAGACTATTACGAACATTTGTGTTACTTCAAATAAAGCTGAACAAATTTAACACAAATGAATAATAGATAATAAAAAGACCATAAAGTAAAATAAAAAATATATAATACATACTACTAAATAGAAATACCACAGAGAACAGCATGATTTATAACAAATATAAACAAATACTTTATAGACTATTAGAAACATAAAACGTACTTAAAATAAAAAAAATATATTATGTAAAAGAAAACACAAAAATTTAGAAAAAAAAAGAGAAAATGTTTAAGTTAAAGTAAAAAAATTATTTGCTGAAAATAAAAATGAAAACAGAACTAAAAATGAAATGCAAAAAGAAAGAAAGAAATTCAGCCTAAATAGTAATATTAAATAAAAAGCACAAAATTGAAATGAACAAAAAGTTAAACACAAATAACTCCTAATAAGCTAATTTAAATAAATAAATAATTTCTTTTTTTTTTTTAAGAAATTAAAATGTGTCCTTGGCAATTATGTGAAATAATTTTAAGAACTAAAGTTACAAAATGAAAACTTTTTATTAAAGTGAAATAAAAAAAATTATAATTAAACTTAAATAATCTGATAAAAATGTCTTAAAAACATACTTAAAATTAAACAAAAAAACAAATATAAAAACTAAAAATATACAAATTTAAACTAATATTGATAAAATTCAAAATATAAATAAAAACTATAACAATATTAATATAACACTGAAACGCTACATGAATGACACCACAAATAAATATAGTATAAAAAAATAATATAAAAGCATACATTTTCTAGTTTTCTAACTCAATATTATTATATTTAGAGTTAGTGATTAACTTCCAGAAGAGTTTTTAAAGAGTTTTCAATCCACATTAAAAGTATTACTCTATAGACTGCGAGGGCAAACACCAAACATTTTCTTTAGCTTTTTTCCATTTTCCTCTAAAAAAACGCATGGTTCCTGCTCAGGAAGTCCAGGAGTATTTGTGGGAAAACATCCTGGACTTTTACTGGGAAAACTCTTCTGGAAGTTAATGAACTGAGGGGAATGAAAGCACAAACTAATTTGGCTCACAGCCCTCGGCCTCTCTTTTAAAGCAGAGGTTTTAGGGAGCAAAAGCCATTTACTGCCAGCAGAAGGAGGAGGCGTCAGGCTAATTCCTCATTTAGCAGCAGAATGAAGTGAGAGACTCTGAGCTCCAGAGCGCACTAATGGCTCCTGCCCCGCTGTCCTGGGGTTGTTTTAACACCGAGAGCCCAGCGGGGTCCTGAGGGTCACGGCGGACACACAGCGACTGCTTCACACCTGCAGCCAATCACTTCATCTCTCCAAAGGCTTTATTAGCATTGCTCGCAAAATATACCAGTGCAACTATCAGCTGCACCAAAATAGTGCATGCATCGCTATAACTAATGCTCAGAGTTAGTGTCAGTGATCCGAACAGACCAATCATACATACAGGAGTTTATTTATTTCTATACACACACACACACACACACACACACAAAATAAGTACTGTCAATATAAGTATTAAATTTCATGCTAAATTCATATTTTATGCAAATAACATTAAAGTATAACATTAAACATTGGATAAAATTGTTTCCAAAAACATCTTGCACTAATACAACTTTTAATTTGATCAAATAAATAATAAAAACATAAAAATGAATATACAGTATAATAAAAAACTTCTAATTACATATCTATTTGATAACACATCTAATTATAGTATATCAAATGTATAGTTATTAAAGATGTTCTTGATATGTATTTTAATAGAATTTTTTTATTACTATTTAAATGTCATGTAATATTTTATACAAATACATAAGTGTGTATGTAAAAATATTTTATAAACTAAAACTTTGCACTAATGGCTATTAATTTATATTTTATATATGTGTGTGTGTGTGTGCGCGCACATATACAGTATATACACGCACATATAAACATATACATACTATACACACACAAAATTATTTTATATACGTTATATAAAAATATATCACTTTTTATATATATATATATATATATATATATATATATAATAATTATTAAATTATAAAATATTAATAACAATAATTTATCAAATGTATAAAAAAACATAAAAATTATTTAATTGTCAAATAATATTATTTTAGTTCAAAGCTTACAGAAAGTATTATTTAAAGTCAGGAAAACCTGTCTGCTTTCATTATATTTCTGTGTTGCTGTGATGAAGGAAGGAGGTGTTCGATGTGGCACGATCTCTCCTAACAAGCCTGTCACATTCCACTCGACACCCTTTTAAGAGTCTCCCGACGGGCCACACACCCCTCCTCTGCTTCCCTTTGTACCTGAGGGCCGCTGGCCCCGCTGAGAGGAGCAGAAGCCAGAGGAGCTCTGCTAACGGCCCCGGCACTCATTTGGCATCCTAAAACTTCAAATGGACAGTTTGCTGCGGCTGGGGCCCATAAACCTGCTGCATCCCATGTGGCAAACGAGCAGAAATGTTGCCGTGAGGTAAAACAAGCAGGTCAGACGGCGGTCAAACACGGGTCCCCACGCTTTATTAGGCCTTATTAAGTGATTGTAAAACAGGGAAGACTGTGTGCCTTTTGTTTAATGACCGGGGCCATTAAACGCACCGTGGAAATTAAGAGAACACACGATGACCCGAGTCAAAACCAATCTACAATTACAAAAAATACCACGGTAAACTCCGCTGCCTTGCTAAAGCATGAGTCTGCAGACCATGACAATGCAACATGGTAAAACTATAGTTTTGTGGAGACAGGTTTTCTAATCATGTAATTTGGAAAATACCAATCCAAAAAGTACCAAAGAGGAGAAAGTGATAACCTTGAACATTTTTTGTACCACTGTAGTTTTATGATATAAAAGTAATGGTATAAAGGTTTATTTCAGTATCGTTGAGGTACTACACTTTTTTTTTTTTTTTTTTTTAGTAATTTTGTAGAGTTGCTCATTTTTAGTAGCTTTTATTAATTTTTAATTAGTATTTATTTTATGGTTTCTGTTTTAATTTGAGCAATTTTGCTGCGTTTATAATTTTTTGTAGTTTTTGTCCTTTCTAATATTTGTAACTTTTTTTTTTTTTTTTCATTTTAGTACTTTAGTGTTTTTGTCATTTTTAGTAGTTTTAATTTATTTATTTTTAATGGTGGTTTTAGTACATAAGTTTAAAATAAATTAAAATGAAAACTAACATTTATTAACATTAACATTTATTTTATTTAAAGTATCTTTTTTATTTTAAAAAGTTAAATAGTTTAAGAAGTTAAATAAAAATACATATAAAAAAACAGTAACATTTTAATAAAATAATTACAATTCCAAATAAATGTTCATAACCCTCTGTAACATTATAAACATCTTTACTATCACTTTTGCTCAATTTAATGTGCCCTTTCCAAATAAAAGTCATATTTTCTTTAAGAAAAAAAAAAAATCAACAGACCCTAAACTTTTGAACAGTACTGCATTAATACATTAAGTGTGTCATGCTTCTGCCACAGTAAGAGTTTGATGAACAAGAAAAATGTAGATCAAAATCTGTCATCAAACACACACACACCTGGCACGAGCTAAAGAAGCCATTCTAGAGATGAGATTTAGCTCAGTATTGTGTGTATCAAAAACACGAGCGTGTCTGAACAGATCGACAAACACCAGACACACATCCATCCAGGTGTTCCTTCCACATCAATAATAACAGTAATTATATCATCCAAAACCAGGAAGAAACCTCACAAGCATGGGATCTGGGCGCCGGTTTTTATTCATTTATTTCCTTTATGTTTTCACAAAAGACTGACTTATCTTGAATACCGCAGAGCAACTGCATTAACCCTATAAAGACTGCTCTATTATACTTTATATATGCAAATGACTAATAATCTAACCCATCACACACAATCTTCTCCATGCCTTCCGTCGTCTGATTGTTTTTATGATCCATTAAAGGCTCTTATAGTTGTTTACAAACCTTCAGCTATTGACTCATTTGTATAAAGTAAACGTCTCCAGATGAACTCTTCCTGGACTGAAGTAGCTCAGCTTTACTTGATTCTCCATTAATCATTTTCTAGAAGAATCAGTGCGTCTCAAATCTGATCTTGACAGTTCCTAAGCGGAGCAATGTTCTTCACAAGCCTCCAAAACACCTCACTTCTTGCCAACCCCTCAGAGGACTTCAGATGATGCCAACCCTGAAACAACACACAGCACTACCCAACTCTGCTACTAATTTATAATGTTCCTTGCCTGTTTGATTACTTCATTAATTGATCTTTACCTCACATCTATGCCATATCTACATGTACAAGCTACTGCTACATACACTGTAATGTATGTACTGTACACTGCACTGTTTGCATTGATATGTATCATGAAAAGCGCTATACAAATAAATCTGAATTGAATTGAATCTTCTGAAGAACCTATTATCTCTCAACATGTTTTGATCATTTCAATCTCATCTTATGATGTGACTGATATTTAGACCGTTTCTTGCAAGTAGTCTGCCATCTCTTAATGTCAGATTTGAAGTCAGTTTTATCTTTGCATTTAATTTTATTTGTATGTTTTTCATTGGGTTTTTTTTCTGTTTTTATTTTAATTTTTTTATATATATTTTATACTGCATTTATTTATTATTAATTTGTTTACATTTAAGCATTAATTATATGTCTTTCTTTAAATATCTTTTGTCATATTTAATTTTAATCTATATGTTTTTGGCTTGTTTATTTTGGTTTCCATTTTTTATATCATATTTATTTCTATATTTTATACTGCGTTTATCTATTTTTAATTTTGTTTACTTTTTATGCATTTATTTATCTTTTATCTTTTTTTATTTCATTTTACTTTACATTTCTTTTTATTTGT
>JAUMHI010000052.1:16699042-16721622 GCA_032359435.1 Enteromius unitaeniatus | reverse complement strand
GCATAACAGTGAAAGCTAACACCATGTCTCCTGATAATATCTCCCAATGGTAACATGTAAAGCGTAAAAAGTAGCGGTCCTAGTACTGAGCCCTGAGGTACTCCATACTGCACTTGTGATCGATATGATACACTGCTACAAACTGATAGCGGTCAGATAAGTATGATTTGAACCACTTCCATTTGGCACTTACACTAATGCCAACAGAGTTTTCTAGTCTATTCAAGAGAATGTTGTGGTCGATAATGTTTCTTATGTATTAATTTCCTTATTTAGTGAGACAACAGATACTGAAATGAGCGTCATGCATGCTTCAGTATGTGTACTAAACAAAACCATGCCATTTATTTACACAGAGACACACTCATTTTAAACAGTCTTTTTGTGGCTTAATATTCGCAGACACTAGTCCATATCATATTCTGATTTAAGCGCAGTGACCTATTTTTGATTTTTTGTTCCAATTTCAGAGTAAAAATTGTTTCTAAAAACAAAAAATCTTTCATTTGCATGTGCCAGAGCACTCAAATCTCATTCATGTCTGCAATAAAATATTGCCTTTGGTTTTTAAACTTGTTATGCAAATGTTAAAAAACATAGAGCTACTGTGGCAAGAAATATTACTGATTTCAATCAGTTTTGGTTCATATGCATTACATAAATTCAGTTCACATGCAATTTTATTATAGGCTGAAAAACCAGTGTAGAAAATTTAATAACGCATTGAATTAAAAATTTTATCCTGAAGTAGACATTTGCAACATCAAAACATATTTTTTAGTATTTTCTTATAAAACTAATAATATTCTACTAATTCTAATATATTCTAATAACATTACATTTGTTTACTTCCAATTTAGAAAAATAGCCTTTATAGTATACATGTTAAACTTGTACATTTTGCTTAATAGCTCGTTTTTCATAAATACTCATTTGCATCTATACATTAAAATCACATCTTACAAAAATGATAAAAGTAATTTGTCTGAAGCCAATGATATTCATATCAATAATAAAACTACTCTGGAACTACATGACGGTGAGTAAAGAAGACAAATGTGTTTTGGGTCAACTATTGCTTTCAAGTTCTTAAGGGAACACATAAATATGCTCTCTGCAAAACATTTACTTGAGCGCCCAGGGAAAAGTGAACTCTACATAGTTGAATATTAATCAAGGCCCTCAATTCCCTTGAAAGCACGGCCTCCCCTGATGCTAATCGCACACCCAGAAACCATTGCTCTCGCTGGAAACAATTTGGAGATGCTTGCTAATGTTTGTGAGGTTTGGCTGACATCATTCTCAGAGAGCATAACTCCACCAGATGGACGGGACGAGACTTTTGTTAAACCGATTACACAGCCGGTAATATCCGTTCTGTAAGGAATTCCTTCATTTCTTAAACAGAGATACGGGACTTGAGGTCGGTCTCTGAGAAGGAAAGGAAAGTTAGGCTCATTTCAGCGACTCCCTACGATGCTCTGGCAGCAGGATTTCTCACAGAGCTCGTTGGAAAGCCAAAGGCAGGATGCTATTGAGCCGAGAGGCCTGGGACTTCCGGAGAGAACAACCACTTTAATCCCAGTCCAAAAGGCCCCCATCGGAGAACCAATTGAGCCTCGGCTGGAGCCCAACAAAGCTCAGAGGCCAATTTAAATATCTACCTTTGTTTTTCCTGAGATTTAACCTGAACTGTGCAGTCAAAAACAGGAAACACTTGTTATTAGGGGTTTATGTCTTTGCATATAAGAACTGACAAAAACACAATGATGCGAAGCATAAAACTCTGTAAAGACACAAACAATTACCTTTCCTTTAATGAAAAAATTATTTAGCACCTTAAAAACTATACATTTTTGTGCGTGGTGCATACATTTCTAAGGAGACGGCTTACTGACCCATGTCAAAGTTATGATTTATTGCACTGGAAAATAATAGCTTACAGCTCCTCTACGATAGATATAACTTTAGGCATCGTTTATACTCATAGCACAAACACAGCAGGACAGGTTATGCATCCAATTTTGCAACTTAGAGTCTAGAGATGTGCTCAAACAACTATAAATCAACAGTATAAAGCATAATAGAGATGACTCAGCATTTTACAATAATGTTAAAAAGCCCAGAAAATGCTTTAAAAAAAATTTGGCCTATAACTTCATTAAAATGATATGGACACAAATGCCTTTGCATATGAAAATTGACAAAAATGTAAAGTATAAAACAAAGGTTTGCACTGAAAAATAATTGCTCGCATTTCATATTATTTTAGGCATCATTCATATACATAAACAAATATGACAGGACGGGTTGAACAAAGTACTAAACCTAAATAATAGTATAAAGCACAATCGTGATGCCTCAGTAATTTTACAATATAAAAATAGCCTTAACAAGCTTAAAAGTGCTTTAAAGCACAACTTCATTCTAAAATCATGTGTACAAAAATATCTTTGCATATACAATTTGACAAAAAAAATGCAATAATGTGAAGTACGAAACTGAAAAAATATTCAACATAAATGACATGTTCTTTCATAAAAAAAAAATCAGTTTTGCTTTAAAAAAAAAAAAAGCAAATTTTATACTTGTAAAACTTACAATAAAATTACAGTAAAAAAAATACATTATTCCCTTATTGTAATGTACTAAATGAGACTATAAAGTGTAAATAAATACATTTAACTTGGCTTGACACATAATTTTAGGCATCATTTACATCCTTGACAGGACAGATTATGCATTAAAGTTTATCTGAAACCACTAAACCAAAGTCTAAGCAATGGTATAAAAAAAAAGGATTTTAGTGATGCTTCAGGAACTTTACAATCTCAAAATAGCATTAAAAAGTGTCAAAACATCCATCCAAACAACACAGAGCATGCAAAAGCACATCATTATGCACAAAAATGCCTATAAAGAGAACCTCACAAATGCCAGCCTTCATTAATGAAGTCACACACTGTCTGTTGTCTATAAAAAGTAAGTAGTTCAACTATGTCTCAGCCCAGTTGTCAGCGCAGAAGAAAAAGTGTAACAGTGCACACAAGAACACACAATTCATTCACACCTGAAGTGTTTCTCTCAACAGGACGGCTTTGATGTAGCAGTGGAGGGAGGCGAGCTGTGCTTCCCAAAAGGAAATGCCAAAGAATTCTAATAGAGCAAACAGTTCACTGACTTCCTATGGGAAACGACTTCAAAGCAGCCCTGTGCCTCCAAGACAATGAGATTGTGGGGCAATCTGTCCGTCAATAGCCTGTCTGTCATCAGCAAACGACCCAGACACGGGTCAGCAGGAAGAAAAACCCAAGACAAACACTGCCAGGACAACACAATCTTGTGAAGAATCTTGTATTACAGCCATTTTCATTTCTGAATCATCTTTTGATAGCTGATACTCATGCAAAAAGCAATAGATATCTCTAGCTGGTCTTTTTTCAAAATGGAAATATTGCTGAAAAAACGTGAGCAAGTGTACCCAACCATTTCAAAATAATGCTTAGCAGTACAAAAATGCTTTAAAACATTACTGAAAACTAATCTATAAGCAAATAACTAGACTAGTCGAAGCAAAACACTTCAATAAAATCAAAATTAAGGCATATATTAAACATCCACTAAACAGCTGACGGTAGCCATTGACTTCCATAGTATTTTTGTCCATACTATAGAAGTCAACGGCTACCGTCAACTGTTTGGTTGCAAGCATTTTTTTAAATATCTACTTTTGTGTTCAAAGAAACTCATACATGTTAGAAACAACTTGAGGGTAAATAAATGATAACTACTTTTTTATTTTGGGGTCTCTGTCACTTTAAATGCCCATAGTTAAGCATGCATGTTTTATTTTGTTATCAATGCCAAGATAAGGACAGAAACTAAACTGAATGCTTACATGAATTTCCATTTCCCCACTGATCTCTAGTCTACCACCATTCAACTCCATTCACAAAAGCATCAACAGTTCAACTCCAGCAACAATAGATCAACAAAAGACCCAACTGAGAGACTCATTCACACATCTGACCTACTAAAAAGGCCATTTCCCAAAGCTCAATGCCCCTGACCGGATGAACACTGTTTGTACAAGACTTCAACTTCAAAAAAAAAAACTTCACAGCACAAACCATACAGGTGCGCTCTTAAAAATAAGGATTCTGCTTCTTTAGGGATTAAACAGTTTCTTCAGATCAGTGGTTTCTGAACTGGTTCTCAGAAGAACTAGATCATAAAAAAGCGAGAAAGTTAAGTTTCAGCCCTTAATTTCTGGTTTTAGTTTGACCACCTCAGACCAGCAACAAACCAGTTAAGGTTTATGCAACATTGTAACTCTTCAACCAGCTACTATGTTGCAAGACATGCAAAAAAAATCACAAAGACTCTGTGGTCCCAGAACTTTATTTTTAAGAGTGTAAACCCAAATAAACAAACATAATCTGACATACCAATAAATATACTTGCTTTCGGATACTTGTAGGCTATTTCAACCCCCACATATTATTAAAACACAGTGTTGTGCTCAATAATACACTGAATGCACTGAATGAAGTTTTAAGCAAAAACGAGCTTTAAATGTTCTTCTGAGGTTCCTCGACGTGACTAAACATGTTCGTGAAGTTTTCAGCTCGTGTCACTCACAGAAACATCGCGGGTTAATGTTTTCCAGACTTCACACGAGTGTGTTTTTTACCTTGTAGGTGCATTTATCCGAGTTTGCTCTCTTTGCTCCGTTCACCGCGGCGCTGCAGCACAAAAACAAAGCCGCGAACAAGTGAACGAGTCTCCGTGATCCAGCCATTCCAGTCCGTCCATGAAGCTCCACTGACGGGAATGAACTCGAGCGGAGCTCCGCCGCCGACCGTGAAGGAGGTGCAAGAGCCTCGCAAGGTGGAGCTCAGCACAATGCCAATCCACTCCTACTGTTTCTGTAGTATGCAAATACACTTTTATGTTGAGTAGCATACTGATTGCACATAGGCTAGAATAGCAACAAAAACTTAATGCATACATTTAAGCCATCTGAGAAATTCAGCAGTAAGTGTTTAGTTCAATTATTTTCTGAAACGTGTATAGAATTTAAGGCACTAAAATGCTCATAGCGTGTGGTTTATGCTTCACATCTCTTTGTGTCACCTACTTGCTAATAATAATAAAAAAAATTAAAATCCAAACGATTAATAGCATGCAAGATAAAAGTTTAGTTTGCATAATATGTGTGTGTTGTGTATATTTATATGTTTTATAAACAGTTACACGTATATATTTATATTCATATAATTTCTATTATTATAAAAAATGTTATATTATATAAAAAAACCTTTAGAGTTGTCCAAATTAAGTTCTCAGCAGTACATATTACTTATTTAAAAATTAACTTTTGACATATTTATGATAGGAGATTTACAAAATATCTTAATGGAACATGATCTATAATATCCTTATATGATCATTTTGACCCATACAATGTATTTTTAACTATTGCTGTGCTACTTATGACTGCATTTGTTGTCCAAGCTCATGCAAAACCATGCATGTTTACAATAATCAATATGTTGCGTGCTTTATTGTGTATTCTTTCTGCAGTATATGTATACACATTTCCTGCCATTTTTATTTAAATGTAGTTTAACCTCATCTTTTTGCATATTTAATCCATAATAGATCATTTAGTGGCATACAAATATTCCCATAGTGGAAAAATTGCAAAATTAGCATGTACAAGATTATTGAATAGTTTATGATTAAGCCATGTTCATGTGTACAGTGTTAAACACACTTCCACATTTCATTGTCATTTAATTTCAGGTTGCAAAACCTGACAGACCTCATATGAGAGATTCACACCTTGTTATGACACGCTTGAAACATGTGAGACATCTGAAGTATTTTAGATGAGTGTGTAATCATACGCAATAGTGGATTATTGATGCATTAGTGAATTTTGAATGATGTGTTACTAGTATATGCATCAGTTGTTTGTTGAATGTGTTATTCACAATCTTACTGTTTGAACAGTTTCTCATCAATAATATTAAAATTACACCAGTTTGTACTAAAACCAGGCACGTAAATGCATATTAACTACCCTCAAATCAAACTTTATTAGCAGATGATAAAGAAAACCCAGCAAATACACTTAAAAAGTAGATTTTTAGTAGTACATTTTTAAGCAAAGATTAATATTTATAAAACAGGTGAATAGTTATTGTGATGGTTTGGACCATTGAATCACTTTTTTGAGTGCTAGCAGTCACGAAACATGCTTTCATACTTTTTGAATATACATCACCTGGAAAATATTGCTTTCTGTGTAATCCTGATGATATTTCTGGCCGTGTCTCAAAACCGGGGGGAAAAAAGGACAGAGAGAAAGTTCATCCAACGATCCTGTTTCAGATCAAAGACAGGCACAGATACACCTAGATCCTCTTTCAGCTCTGCTTCTGTTATTGACACTCGCTTCAAAACAAGCTGCTGAAGATGAACACACCAGCATTTCCCCCAGCAGCTTTCATCATCCAGTGCATAAAAACATAAATAATAAAGCTGTAATCGTGTGTTATCGCCCTGTGAAAATGTGCTTTGATGTTCTGGACTACTTATAAATATCTCTCTCTTCATGAAGTAAAGAGCTTTTGCTTTTGTGTATTTAAATAGTGTTAACATTATTCCCAATATTTTAAATAAAATTGTTCATACCTCACAGTTTTACTCCTAAACATGACTTTTTTTTTTTTTATGTATTTTTACTATTAAAATTATTATTTTTATTTTAAAGCATACACTAAACAAATTAAGGAGCTTTTAATTGAAAAACAAAGCTAAGAAACAATTTTCACTCTCTCAAAATTTTAAAGAAACAACAAGTTATGAATTAGGAATTAAATGTAATATTGTGTCTATATTTGTTACTTTCACATAAGACATACAATAATTTTTGTTTCATCTGGAACTTCAAAATATCAGTTGTTACCATGCATAAAAATTGTCAAAATTTGTTTGTCATTTTTATTTTATTTTTTTAACCCAGTTTAATGTATTTGTTCACTGCTAGTTTTTGTTTTTGTTATCCTGTTCTCTGGATTTTTGTATGTTCTTTTGTAATGTTTAAAAATTCATAAATAAAACATAAAAAAAATATTTTAGGCTATAATTATACTTTAAAAACTTTTTGTTATTTTCAGTCTTCACTGTAAAAAATATTTTTATGAAGTTATAAATAAAACAATTATTGGCGTATTTAAAAAAAAAATACAATACAATCTAAAACTAGTGTTTATTAGCAATTTCTAAGTAAAATTGGATTAAATTCAGGGTATTTTTATAATAAATTGGAAAAAAGGCATCGTTTCACAACAAGGTTTAAAACAATAGCGTCCCCTAGTGTTTGCATGTTTATATAAAATAATATAATATATTTTAATTTAATAATAAATCCTTTTAAACACACAAATCTGTTCAAGTACCGAAAACGTTCAAATCCCATGACTGACTCAAATGCAAATGTAATTCTGTTGAAATGCCCCCCTCAGAGAAACCCCCCCCTTTGTGACCCAGTCAATGGTTAATAGGTTTACCAAACCCTAGTTACAAAGCACTGATTAGTTTGGAGGTGGAGGGTGATGCGTTTGCTTCACAGCTGGCAGAAGATAATGTTACCTTAACTCCTTAACACTTGGAAACAATCTCAGAATTACAAAACTTGATTAAAACTTTTTATTTATTTTATATTTTCAGCAAACACAATAAGAAATAGCAATTTGTAGCATTTAAAGCATAGTAAAAAATTATGTAACCAGTAAAGGCATCTATAATAAATTACAACATCACAGAGCGAGGCAGAGTGACAGAAAAAAAAATAAAAAAATAATAATATGATGAAATATGGATCTGCAAAAATCAGCATTCTTCTCTGCTGGACTGTAAATCACCGAGGACGTTTTTCACCATGAGAAACTGAGATTCTCTGTGTGAACGCTTCAACTTCGCTCTTCTGTTCTGGAACCAAATCTAAGCCGCAGACAAAAGATATCAGTCAAACATCTGCAATAAACCTATTTAATTTTTACTTTATATATATATAAAGTATTACATATTAAGTCTGGTACACATCCATAACAAATATGAATAATATTTGTTATTAGTATATAGATATACTGTAGACCGATCTTTACCTGAATTCTGTCCTCATCTAGATGGAGTTTCTTAGCAAGTTCTTCACGTATGTCGATGCCTGGGTATGAGTTCACTTGAAACACGCTCTCCAATATCTTGATCTGGACATAAAGATGTATAATCAATAACACAGTTTACTCTTTATTTATTATATCTATAGAAATCACAAATAGACTGAAACAGCTTTCAATATTTTGTGATTTCAAATAATAATATTATTTTAAATAAATGAAACCCACTAAGTCATGGCGTAATTTAAAGGAACAATAACACAGATGTGACCCTGGAGCACAAAACCAGTAATGTCCTACACTCTCTGGGCCTGTACCTTTTCGAAAGGTACACGTTTGTGCCTAAAGGGTCCATATTGGTAGTTGAAAGGTACTTAAAGTGTACATAATTTAACCTAATAGGTACTAAAGTGTAATTCATATAAACCTCAGTGTTCAAAAAGACTGTTTTGACTGGTCACATATCATTTGAAATAAATGTTTTGGTTAAATAGATCAGATGTTTACCTGAACACTGGAGAAAGCCGTCCGCGGCCTGCGCCCGATGTACCAGTTCAGTGTTCTCCTGTAAGAGTCTGCCGGGGATTTACTGTAAGATTTACCGTCTTCATTCACCCTCACATCCACTGAAACATCACTGTCTGTGACCACGCCATGGCTCTGACCTGCTGGTTTCAAGTCTGAAATAAATAAAAGACATTATGTTAGGAAAAGCTCTACATCACTGAGCTCCCGCGCACTATTTACTGAGAAGTAAATTATTCCCAGAAGCCAATTTTTGGTGCAGGATTTACTTCGAAACAATTTTCCCACAAGAATTAAATGATTAATTACAAGCACTCAAGTAACACACCGTATAAAACGTGACATTTAAAGGAAAGAAGTTGGCTATTATTTTTTTTGGAAAACATACTTAATAAAATAATATAATAATCTGTGTTTTATTCACAGCTTATCTATAATAATGCATTAATTACCAACTGTATTATTTTATTTAATTTTCAAATCATATTTACGTTACTGCCAATGATCTTATTTCTGATTTTTACTTTGATGTATTTTGAATTACATTTTCACTTTAGCATTTTTTTATTAAAATTAGCATATTTTAAAGACTGATGCATAATGCTTGTTGTATCCACCTTAAGTTTTTTGTGCAGTAAACTGTAAAACTATTTGCGCCACAAACAAGTGTGTTTATGATTATGATAATTCATTAAAATAATTATAACTACTAATATTTAGCAAAGTCAAGCAGCATAATATACCTGTTTTTTTTGCAGGTAAAATAATGAATAGAAAATCTTGTGAAGTAAAATGCAAGCAAATTATGCTTTTTTTACAGCGGTAATCCAGTTGCACAAGTTTGAAGAGTTAGGAACTAGGCCTATATGAGCATAAAACCAGTCTCAAGTAGCATCAGTCAATAATATACTGTGTTGGTCAAAATGATCAGCTTCTCTTTTATGCCAAAAATCATTAGGATATTAAGTAAAGATCAAAAAGGAGCAAACATTTACAGATTCTCCAGAAGGAAACACAATGCATTCAGAGCCGGGGGGTGAAAACTTTTTAAATTTGAAGATCTAGGTAAATTGCACTTCGTTTGTCTTCCGGAAACAAGCAGGTATCTTCTGCTGCTTCCAAAAAGCAGAACTATATTTTGGGGGAAAATAACAAAATAAGAATAAGAAACGTTTGAACATATATATCTAGTTCAAAACTTAATGCATCTTGTTTCCTTCTGGAGCATCTGTGAAGTTTGAACCTTTTTTAATAGTTGTGTTTGAGTCCCTAAACTGTTCTCAGCGTGAAAAGATGGGTCTCAAAATCATACAGGGTTTAAATATGCAAAAGATGTTGGAAAACTGAAGAAAACTGAAGGACCTGGAGAATTTGTCTGAAGAACAGAGCTCAGTTTAACTGTTCAGAACAAACCATAGACTCATGAACAACCGTCACAAAACAATAAAACAGTCGTAGATCATTCAGGTAACCACACACAGTCTTAAGAACCAAGGGTTCACAAACTTTTGCTATTTTTTTGTCTTGTGGACTGTATCTTTTGAGTATAATATCTTACTCAGAACAGTACTAAATAACAAAATAACAAGCATTTTGTATAATCTCTCTTATTTTGTTAGATTTTTTTATAGATTCTGTAAGGGTGCCAAAACTTTTGCATAAAACTGTATCCAACCTTATTTGGACAACTTTAAAGGTGATTTTCTCGATATTTAGATTTTTTTTGCACCCTCATATTCCAGATTTTGAAATAGTTGCATCTCAGCCAAATATTGTTCTATACTAACAAACTACACATCAATGCAAAGCTTATTTATCCAGTTTTTACCTGTCCATGGTCGGTAAGGCACTGACAGGACGGTTCTCTGATCGGCTCGGTTGAGTCCCAGGATGCTGTCGATGGTGAAAGCAGACTGTCTGGGCATCGAGCAGCTCTGATGTGTGCCGACTGTGAGAGAAGCCATCTGGAGACTGAGTCCTCTTCTTCTGGTGTGATCTGAAAGCCGTAGGCTGGTCTTTATAGCTTCGAAACGTCACCAATTAAAGCCTGAGACCCAATGTTTTACATGAGAATCGCCGGCCCTCCACATGGGGCCCCTGGACTGCAGGTAATTCAGGGTCCAAATGAGGCCTTCCAACCTGAAGCAGCAGCCCGTTATCTTCTAGAGACACTGAATCCCTTTAAGCTGCTATTGAACGGGACAAAACAGGGCTGATGTGCCATTCTTTTTACTCACCAGGTAGAAAATTAGGCCCCGTTCCTGGGTTTTATCTTCTCCTTATTTCCTTGTGCCGCATCTCCAGCATTATGGGAAAGCAGTCAACTAGCACCTAATCTTATTTACCTTATTTTCTACCACACGAGTTTAAAATAATAATGCTGTTTAAACTAATCCTCCTGAATATTCCCATTCTCTGTTGACATGCATGGAGAAAGACGCTCTGGATCACAAAAGCACAAAAGCTGCCTGCCAATTTGCTGGAAGCAGCATGTAATAATTGTCCCATTTAATGCCGAATTGATCTCTTTCGGTTGCTTGGCTGCTTTTAATAAACTACTTGCTTGTTTATTTGTCTTGGGCTCTGGGAGAGCTCCGAGGACACAAGCGTGGCCCCTGCGGATCCATTGTTTTGCAAAGAAATTACCAATTAGACTTGTTTAAATGCAAACCAAAAGAAGACCAATTAGAAATGAATATCAAATCACTTAACTTACAATACATTTAATTTATGCTTTATTTTCCCAAGGCAATCCAGTCGCACAAATTTGGGGAGTTTGATGGAACTCACACTGAGGTTGTTTTCAGATACTTGAAATTACTTGGAAAACAAAATGTTTATTAGGGAATATTTATTCTTAGACACTTCAGAAACGTGCGACTTCTTAACACCTTCACAAAAAATAAAGACAAAATAAAAATATATATTTGCACCATTTTAGAACATATATTATACAACACTGTTTTAGCAAAATCTACAAAAATGTTTCCAACAATATGACAGTATAAAATGATGGTGGCATTTAAAAATTACATGATGAAAAAAGAACCCTTATTGAGTTTAAATGTGTTTATTTTGTGTTTGCTTTTATATTTGTATTATTTGTACATGTGTTTAGCAACTGTAATGTTTGTTTTATTTAAAAAAAACATGAAAAATACAAAATAAATAAATAGAAACTATAATTGTTAAATTTTATGTATACACGTTTTTTTAAACATTGGATTTACTTTTGCTGTAATTTGTACAGTAATTTGCTGTAACAATACTATAAACAAAAAACGTCATTAACATTTTTTTTTTAGCTTACTTTTATGTTTTCATTTACTTTTATTTATTTTTATGTTAGATTTTCTACTGCTGTAACGATATTATAAACAAAATAAATAAATTATATTTTACATGTTTTCACTTACTTTTATTTTTTTATTTATTATATTGGATTTACGGAAGCTGTAAAAACAACACCCGTTTATTACCTAAAAAAACCTAATTCTAAACAGAGAAATGGAAAAGAAAAAAGTCAATTTAGCATAGTTCTGTAAGAGTCAAAGATCGTCAACTCATTTGAAAGAAATTTTAATACCAATGTTCATTGAACCCCATGAATCCATCAACTGATTTTGTATAAAGACATTAGACACAAACATTTTCTTAAAGGTTAGAAATAATCATTTACAAATTAAAATGCTGCAAATGCTTCAATGGAATTGAAAGTGTCTCAGAATATGAACCTTCACACCAACAATCAAATAAACCAAATCAATGCATGAAGACAGTATTTGATTCTCAAATAAACTCCCACCGTGTCCGATTTTCTTTCATCCACAAGCTGAAGCATTTTAATACATTGGGACATTTTGTGCAACGCAGGCCCCAGACATCTTAAACAAAAATTAAAGTATATCCCAAGTTAAAAGGCAGTGGATCACATGATCTTAAACAAAAACAGAAACACTGAGCGATTACAAAACTGTCTGTAAAATAAATCAGATGTGTGTTTGTAAAAAAACAAAACAGACAAAACTCAGAACTGTATCCTTTTAAAATGCAGTAAGATGAACCTCACAGAAATGAATCAAGAAGAATGAATTAGCATGAGGAAAACGCCTGTTTTAGGACAATTAAGATGTTTATGATTGCTTTAATTTCCATAATAAATCACGTTCCTGACACATTTAGTGAAATATGATATGAACGAAAACACATGCAGCTTTTAAAACATGATCAGTGAGAACTGAAAACCAAGCCCAACATACAGTATTATATCAGTTATTATTCACACGTGCAACAAGCATCTCCTCACAGATTCATTTACACACACACACATATATAAAACCCTCTAAAAGCAAATGCTGTTCAGTAACGGATATGGTAAAAAATACAGGATTCTTACAAATAACGACTTTTGAGAGGTTCTCCCCTCAAGTGTCAGCATGAATTATTTTTTTTTTTTTTAAATCATATTTTGCAGTCATGTACTACATTACTGTTCCTGCAGGCCACTCTCGAGAACCCTTGAAGAACAGGAAGTGATATTTGTGGAATCCAAGCACAGAGCGGTTTACATTAGGCCTCTGATTCGCCCTTTTTCTGCCCCTCCTCTCCTGCGTCGCTGTCCTCTGATTGGCTGTTGCTAAGGACCAAGAACTGTCCGTCAGCAGCTGGTTGGCCGGGTCGGCTCGAGGCGGCTATCAAACGGCTTTGTTCTTCCAGATCCTAGAAGTTTGGAGAAAACCGTTTAAAAGAAATAAATACTTTCATTTAGCAAAGATGCATTAAATTAACCTAAAGTGACATTTCTATGTTATTCTAATATATAAATAAAAAAACTTTGTAAAAAAAAAAATCATAGATATCATAAATGCTTCTTGAGCAGAACAATTTTTCAGAAGAACTGTGTGACATTAAAGGCTGATTTAAATTTATTTTCACAATTTCTGTATCATTTAATCAAAAAAATGCAGCCTTCAGAGACTACTTTAAGAAAGCTAACATTATGTTAACCTTACCTTCTCAATCTGTTTTTGTTTATGAAGTTCTTCCTGTTGTTTCTCCTTGGCTTTGTCCAGCTCTCTCTGTTTCTTTGTGGCTTTGCGGTCCTGTCAGAAAAAGAAGAGCATCTTCACGCATATATTGAGCATAATCAATTTGACCTGATATGCTTTCTGCACAGATCAAATAAATGAAGACTTTTCTCACCATCTCAGAGTGAAGGGCGATCTGCTTCGCCAGTCCTACACTGTCACAGATCTAAAATATAAGATTAGCTTAAAACAATCTCCAAAAGATCCAAATTAAAAGAAAAAATAAATAAATAAATCAGGTGTATGTACACAGGTCCTTATTAAAGTAGAAAAATTAAAAGGTTCATAAAAATAAATAAATATAAGATATAATAAAATATATAATATTAATTAGAATTCAAATAAAATGATTTATAAATATAATATATATTTATATAGACTACAAATAATTTATATATATATATATAATAACAATATAGTAAATAAATTATAGCATAACTTGCTTATTTATATAATAACTATAACGTGTGTGAGTGTAAATTATAGCTTGATGTTTTAATATTATAAATTATATAGGAATATAATATTAAAGCATATATCATTATTAGTGTGTCAAACGACTAACACATAATATATAATATGTGTATTAGGCATTTATAAATACAAACACATGCATGTATATATTTAAGAAAAATATATTAGGTTTATATATTAACTTTATTTATATATATATATATATATATAAGAATATAACATGTAAATATTTTCAAAATATATACTGCATTTGTGTGTATTTATATACACATAATAAATATACACAGTACACACATATATTTGTAAACAAATGTAATCATTTGTCGAAAGTACTAATTATTATAGTAATATTATTATATTATATAATAAATGACATTTTTAAGTATGCTAAAATGTTTATGTATACTACATAGTATAATGTCATATATAAAAATAATTACATTGTGATAATATTTTATAACAAATTGTATAATAATAAATTCTATAATAAAATGATTAAGAGATATTTGCACCTTCTCTCCATCGTTGTTTGACTCAAAGACGTAGCAGACGGTAACGGGCCGTCCGTCCACTCGTCCTCCTGCCGTCTTCAGCACAAAACCAAACAAGCGCTTGTTCTCCTGATGAGTCGCACACAGCACCACGCTGGAGAGAGGAAACTGAGGGACGACAACAAACACTGCCTTAAAACAGCTCTGAACATCCAACATCAGTCTTTCACTGTAAACAGTACAGAATATAATCAGGTTAGGACCTACCCGGAGTCTTGTGACTTGTGTCTGTGGGTCAATAAGCCTTTATAATAAACAAAGAGGACATTTTAATAATACATAAAATGATGGTGTAAAGAAATATGATTTAGACGCTGTGCAAAACTCACTGCCACAATATGGGTGGTTCAATATTTGGATATGATTGAGACAGGATCAGTTCAAACAAACGCTGTAACTCACTTGAGGCATTCACACGTGACCAGCAGATGAGACTCGGTCATCCTGAAGATGTTGTGAATGGCTCGGGCCGCCAGGATCTGTCTCATGGTCTCATAAATGACATCTGCATTCTCCGTGGCCTTCACCTCCATGGAGCCCAGGAACCGAACAATGAAAAGCTGGTGCAGAATCGAGTCTGAAACGACACCAGAGACTCACTTCACACATGAAATCAAAATCAATAAACTTATTTTCTTAATAAAAGTCCTATCGTGCACATATAAAAACTCATCTTGCATCTTTGCTTTTTTGCTAATGTGACCAGACTAAAAATCATAAACACGATTTAATAAAATAAATCAGGCTCTGGCCTACGTTATGTCCCAGAATATTCTATTTCACCAGAAAAAGCATGCATTATGTAAATTTAATACACTGTAAATTGCATTTCATGTGCAATTTATAAGCTATTTAAGGAACAAGCACACACAGAAATTTAATTTAATATTTTTTCATTTTCATGCATGTTCTAATATATATATATATATATATTTTAAGGAAGTATTTTCTGCTAACCAAGGCTCCATTTATTTGATTAAATATACAACAAAAACAGTGAAACTGTGAAATATTATTACAATTTAAAATAGATGCATGCTATGTAAATATATTATATAATGTATGTAATTTATATTGATCGTGAGGGATGCACAAAATCCTTCAGCACCCATGGCAGTGTATTGGTTGAGAGGCAGACCAGCCCCACAATCACCAGCTAAAATAATCAATAAAATAAAACCTATATAATTCTGTGAACAAAGCTTTTTTGTTTTTTCAGCATTATAAAATTGAATGATCCTTTTAGAAATCATTTGAATATGCTGCTCAAGAAACATTTCTGATTATTATCAATGTATATTTTTGTGGGAACTGAGATATTTTTAATGATATTTTAATGTGACACTTCTAATCCATCCTTAACGAATACAAGTATTAATTTCTATCAAAACAAAGTCCTACTGACCCCAGACTTTAAAACAATAGTGTATACATATTCTTTCATCAATGTACCTTCACTTTCTTCAGATTTTGACCCTCCAGATTCTCCAAACGGGTTGGTCCTTCTTTCAGTGAGGGGGACAAACACAAACAAGTTCTTAAAAATTCCCTAATAACAATCAACAGTAAATTGTCCTCTTATTGATGCATCAATAAACACAAATACAGACCTGCCCTGAGCGCTGCTCTTAGCCTGACTGGTTTGCTCCTCACTAACCGGTGAGATGATGTCGAACTGAATGGGTGTGTCCGGAGCCACCAGCAAATCCAGAGACAGAGATGACAGTGCCGGAGACTCGGAGCCCACAGAGCACTGACTGCCAGAACGCCCCGTTTTGGGTCGACCTTGCCTTCAGAAGCAGAAAACACCAATGCATTGAGACAGAAAACACTGAATGCTTTGCAAACATAGCAATCTGATGAAAAAATTGGATGCTTTGCAGTGAATGGGTGCCGTCAGAATGAAAGATCAAACTGTTGATAAAAACACCATAACCCACACCACTCCAGTCCATTTGAGTTAATATACTGTCACGTTTTCTAACTACAAACCATAGTTTCCAGACAAAATTTTAGTCCATAATCCATAATAACGCCATCAATTCTCTCCTGATTGATGAGTTTTCATTGGAGGAAGTGGTTTGAAGTCTTAATAATAGACAAACTGATGTTAACTGATGGACTGAAGTGGTGTGTATTATTGTGATGTTTTTAGCAGCTCTCATTTTGACGGCACCCATTCACTGCAGAGCATCCATTGGTGAGACACTGATGCAATGCTACATTTCTCCAAATCTGATGAAGAAACAAACTCATCTACATCTCAGGTGATCAAAGGAAGAGGATGTTTTTAGTTAATTCTTCAGTGTTTTAGTGTATTAGCTGACGCTTACGTGCTCGGTCTGAAACTCTCGTGCCGTTGTTGGAAAGACGGTGAAGGTGTCACAGCCTCCAGAGCCGACTGATTCACTCTCGCTGCAATTTCCTGCCGACACAAGAAACATTAGCAACGACTGACTCTAAATCAAATGAAAGTTATTTTATTATATTTGCAGAGTTTTAGGTTCGAGAGAGTAAATCTGAATTCAACACTAACCTCTGGGTTCTCACTGAGGTATATCCTCTTAGAGATGTTGTTTATTGTTGCAATCCACTAAAACGAAAGAAAACCCATTTGAAATTGGTCACATGATCCTTCAGATATCAATCTAATATACTGACTTGCTGCTCAAGAAACATTTCTGATTATTATTCTTTGGATTAATCTTTTCTAACATTATAAATGTCTTTTCTGTCACTTCACATCAATTTAACCCCGGACATTTAAACAGTTATATAACTGTAATTTATTTTATTTTGTGGTTAAACGTTCGTCGTTTTCCAAAGATGGATCTCCAAGTGAGTGTCTCCTCCTCACCTCCTCACAGTCTTTCCTGCTCTCCGCCTGTAACAGGACGGCCCTGCGGTACACAGAGAAACAGCCATTCACTGAAAGCGGTGACTCAGAATGACTCAATAACTGGCAGATGAACCGAGAAAGGATAAGACAGCCGAGTTTTGAGTCAGTTGAGTTTAAAAGGGATCAGCACTTAAGCATTCACTGTAGTGTTTACATTTCTCATTAGTAGATGAATACCAGACGAACAGGAAGAGTAACCAAACCATTTTGGGAATTTTACAGATCCAGCCTCACCCTCAGGCCATCCAAAATCTAGGTGAGTTCTAGATTCTTCATCAGATTTGGAGAAATGCATCACTGCATCACTTTCTCAACAATGGATGCTCTGCAGTGAATGGGTGCCGTCTGATAAAAACACAATAATCCGCACCACTCCAGTCCATCAGTTACCATCTTGTGAAGTCAAAAGCTGCTTGTTTGAAATAAATAAATACAAAACTACGAACTTCAAACTGTTGCTTAAATATGAGTTTATAATCCATAATAACGCTTGCTGTCTCTCACATCAAAACCCAGCCATATACTTGTTAATGATGGATTTGTTTCATCTTTCGTTTTCTCCAGTTGTTAACTGATGGACTGGAGTGCTGTGGATTACTGTGGTGTTTTTATCAGCTCTCATTCTGACGGCACCCATTCACTTCCATTGCTGGACACTGATGCAATGCTACATTTCTCCAAATCTGATGAAGAAACAAACTCATCTACATCTCAGGTGTTCAGAGAGTGAGCACATTTTCAGCCAATACTCAAAGTAACTGGCAAACATCATTATTTTTAGTAACACTAACGTAGAAATCTAATTGTGTACAAAAACTACCTTTTGGATGTAAAGCAACTACCACATTTACAGTTTTTACACACCAAGTAAGATTGTATAAAATATATAGTGAAAAATGTCTACTAAAAGACACTTAACGCCGCTGCTAGATATATATGGGTCAAAGCTGAAGAAGGGTAATAAATATCATAACTTTTTGCAGAAAACAGTGTCAGGCATATTTCAAACAAAAATAAATTTCTGACATATTAAAAGACTAATTACTCTCACCACAAACACTAATTAGTTGTAATTTCACATTTTTACAATTTGTCACTATCCTAGGTTTTTACTTTTTAACTAATTTAAAAGACAACAAAATTGTATATCTAGTTTAATATGTACAAGTCAGAATAAGAATGTTGTTTGTATTTTTACATATATATTGTATTACACTGAATGACAATGTAACACTATTTACCAAATTTTAACATTTTATTCCCCAAGAACCTTAAAACTACAAACTTTAATTCAATTCAACGTGCTCTCCATGGACATAAAATCACTTAAAATCACGAAATCTTAACGTTTTCATAAAATCAGTACAAGACAGATCTGTGCGCACGTACTTCTTGCCATCAAACGCTGTGATCTGAAAGCAGAAGCGGCGGTCCTCACAGTCCACGGCCATGACGGAGCAGTTATCGATGTCCATAACCAGACCTCCGGCTACGTCTCCACGCGACTGGCTCATGAGGTTTCCTCCCTGCGTGAAGAAATACTGACGCTCCCAGGAAGACGACACCAGACCTGTTTTACTGGAGAAGCATGAGATGATTAGAAATGCAGGCGACTGTAATGTACAGTATATAAAGCTTGCCGGTGGCTGCTGTACTTGCGAATGTTGAGGTAGCCAGCTTTGCGAGTCAGGTTGCGGTTGACGGGGATCTTGTTGGGGTCCGGGTCGGGCATGTAGAGCGGGTCACTGGCTGCTTTCAGGTCTTGAATCGTCTGCTCCGTGGCTTCAGCATCGCTGTCCATTTCCCTGCGAACACTACGAGAGAAGACAAGAAACTCACAAAATAGTAGCGAGTTTTCTCATTTGCAACGACATTTATGTATTGCTACATTAACAACTGAAATGCAAATATCATGCAAAGAATATTTTATTGACAGAAGCACTCAAAAAAGAAAGAGAAGGGATGATAGTGTGCAAGCCTTACATATAGATTGTATGAAATAGGAGACGTTTAAAGGTTTGGTGTTTTCAAAAGATACTGCATGTATTTGAGCAAAAGTAACATTAACATTTTAAAATAGCTGTGTGTTTTATTCCTGTGATCATTACTCCAGTCTTTAATGTCACATGATCCTTCAGAAATCTTTCTAATATGCTGATTTACTCTTAAAAATCTATATAATGCACCCTTGTTGAATAAAAGTATTAATTTCTGTTTTACACTGACCCAAAACTAAAATTATTTTGGCAGATAGGGATCATCCTTGACTCATGAACAGCTTGTAATGCAACTGATATGATGACATAACAGATCATAATAATAAATCATGCATTTGTACTGTTTTCCAATGTTAACACTGAAACCAGGTATAAAAATAAACAAACAGTTAATTGTTCATTATCTATCCTAACTAATAAAGAATTAGAAAATACTGTACTTTACAATACGTGTTGATAATTAACCAAACTAATCAGGTCATCACCTCTATATAGCATTATTTACATATTATTTTATTATTAGATTTTATACTTGCATTTTAATTTTAGTTTGTTTTAGTCATTTTATATCCTTTGTAATTTTTTATATTTGTTATTATTTATAATATTATATACATTTTATTTCATCTGCAATATATATAAAAAAATGTATACAGCATATTTTTCAGTTTTAGTTTTAATAGTTTTAGCACCTCAGCTGCAACATTTGATTTTTATAAAAAAAAAAAAAAAAAGAAAAAAAAAGAAATTCAGATACAAATCTTTACACAAGTTAACAAAAGTGATTTTTAACACTTAACAAGCAGCACTGGTTAAACTCACTTCTGAACGCTGGTTCCGATGTTGGTGAGAAACTCCTCCCACTGCTGCGTCAGATTCTCGGATCCCAGTTTGAAAAAACTGATCTGATGAAAAGCAAACAATAATGAATTCTAAAAGGAGTCTGGTGTTATCAGATGTGGTTATGAAAGGGATAATGAGGGCTATAGTTGACCTGCGCCTGCATGTATCCCAGCAGCGGCTCCAGCAGAGCGATCTTCTTCTTGTACTGCAGCATGTTGAGCGACGCAAAGTAGTGCATTATGGTCTCATGCTGCTTTTTCCTGGATGTGTACACATCCTCCATCACTTCATTCTTCACCTGCAGTGACCGCATGCATGAGAGCAGTTAAATGTAGCACAGGACATGATATCAACAACTGAAAATTGGGAAAATCTCACAAAATAAATGTTTTTTTATGAGAATTTTAATTTTTTTTTAATAAATTATATATATATATATATAAAATAAAAAAATAAATTATATTTTTTATTGTTAAATTATATATATATATATATATATATATATATATAATTTTCATTCACAATAAAATGAATAAAATTAAATAAAAATTAATAAAAACTACAAAATAAAAAACATATTTGAAAATACAAGAAACTCAAAAATTCAAAATATAAATATTTAAAGTAAATATTAATAAAAAATATAGCAGTATGTCAATGATACTAAAATAAACTGGAGCAAATTTGAAGTAAGAATATGATTTGGAATGACATGCACTGATGAAAGCTTTTTTTTTTACTTCATCACGACTTTCATCTACTGAACAGTGAGATATTGGTCTAATATTTTCTTGTTTTTCGTCCTAGACAAGGACACAGGTACCTGCCAATGTCTCAGAGGAGCAGATGCTCATCTATCTCGGTCTGGCCAACTCTCAGTGTGTGTGTCATTAAATGAGCACATTAAAACACACACACCTTCCTCTCTTTCTGTGTCATTATCAAAACTGCAAACCAAGCAGCTGTCAATCATAAACCACAGTGAACTCTGAAAACGGCACACCTTCTCGTTCTCCTTTCGTTTCGACAGACGGCTGTATCTGTTGATGGCTGCGTCGTGATCTGAAATCAAACGTGTTGCACGTCATGAAGCAAAAAGTAATGGTTAGATTATCACATTATGCAGCACTTGTGTACTTCTTACCATCACTTGAAAACTGAAACACTTCCTTCAGGATGACAATTTCTAGAGACAACCGGAGGATGTGTTATGAAAGAGATAATGCAGAATCAGTCAGATTATTAGACATTAAAATATAAAAATGTAACATTTATGACAAAGGCATCATTTCTTAGTTTTCTTTAGCTAATACAGAATAAAATGGACCACAAAGCAGTAGACCAATCAGAATGCAGTTTTCTAGAATGCTCTAGTATACTCCCATAATGCACTGCTGTCTCCTACCTCTCAGGTCTCTCTCCTGGAACTGTGTGATGGGGAACATCATGGCGTCTGCGAGCTGAGTGGAGAGAACAGCGTGACACGAGCTGAGCTGAAAGAAAACAGTAACACGTGAGTGAAATCTCTCCCACACACACAGAAGGCCTTCATTACTGACTGATGACGTTCTGACCTCATCGATGACTTTGGCAAACTGCTGCAAAGTGGAGCTCATGACCTCATCATCACCGCCCAGAGGAAAACGCTGCACAACAGAGACAGAGGTCATACTCTATCACTACACAGACACAAGAACCCGGACAAACTAGGAACAAACTGATCAAAGGCACCTGTTTCTCATAGTCTTTCAGTAATTTAGATGTTAGATGTGTGGCAGCACTCAGTTCATTCTGAAACGAGAAGCGTGAGTCTCATCAAAAATCATTTGCACCCCAAAGTCATAAAACTATATAAATAAAAAATATGACTTAATTATAGAATTTTTGTATGCATGTATTATTAATAATAATTATTATTTGATACAGAACTGTTTAACATTTAAAAGACATTTTGAGATAATAAATAATAGTATTAAATCACATATAGTATAATGAATATTTATTATTCTTGTGAA
>JAUMHI010000052.1:16668485-16681440 GCA_032359435.1 Enteromius unitaeniatus | reverse complement strand
TTCACTTTGGGTTTAATGCTGAAATATTTGTGTATGAATGTAATAAATCAATAAATATATTTCCTTTGGATTTAATAATGAAATATATTAAGCTATACTTGGTTGTAGTTGTAAATAATACTGGGTTTAATACAAAACTGTATTATGCAGCGTAATTATTACTGTATGTAGGTCACACATAAAACATCGAGCTTCTGCCACAGTTCACAATCAATACCATTGTCTTATGTTGGTTAATTACCCTCTTAATTAGTTTAGTTTAATGGGTCAGTGGTGGTTTGTGTATTACTGTGTCAGCAGCGCATGCTGTGAGTGGGCGTGGCCACGCAAGAGCATCCCGCTGATTGGCCGCCGCGTCTGTCAATCATCGCGGAGGTTGCGCCTGTTCTCAGAGCAGATTATGAAGCAGCATCGCTCAGCATCATCTCTGACAGGCTCATCTGGATGGATACATGGCATCAACGTGGCGCCCAATGTCTCTTGCCTTAATTTCTTTCGTTTTCCTGCAGATATCCTCGTCTTATGAGCAGCTGTCTGCCTTCGTGGAAGGAAGGTGAGTGGATTTTTGTGAATAAACGTGGGCTTTTAGGCACCAGGTTCATTCAAATGGTGAATCCGGGAGAAAGGAAGGATATATATGCATTGTGTATGTATGCATTTATGAAACGCTGATGAACTGGTGTGGCAGAGACAAGCAGTGCTCGCCTCCTTTGTCCACCCTTCATGTCTGCATTGAGACTGAACTGAAGGGCTCTTGCAGTGAAACACAAGAGAAAATCCATCGGCATCAGTTTACAGGGCAAATCCATATTTGCTACTAAAACTGGAGGCAGAGATGTGTGTTGGATAAGATGATAAGATATGCAGGCACTGAAGGAATGTGGAGCATTCATCATATGAATTTTAAAAATGTAATTGTGATTCATGTAGCATTTATTGTTGGGCTGAGCGTCACCTAAAAGCATCAAGCTGCAGGATCATTTATTTATTATATATATATATATATATATATATATATATAAATGAGTCTGATGCGTGCTTAATAATTGATCTTTTGATGCACTGATGAATGAGTAACTTTTTGCGTGAATGAGTTTGTTTATTAAGAGATTTTAAAAGCATTTTATTAATCCACGGGGGAAGATCTTTGAAGACAGCTGCAGATCATCAGAATTTATAATAAACACCTGGTGCCATAAAAATACACCAGGCTACACAAACTGTAACATGCATTATACATTATACACACACAAAAATGCTGTAGAAGTAGTTTGTAAGAAAAGAAATGTAGAAAATGTTTTATGATGCATTATTTCAATTTATAAGGAATCATTAAACTTTTTTGAGCATGCAATTTTAAATTCAGATGTTTTAACAAGATGGCAGATTGGCATCGTATCTTTATCCACCAGATGGTGCCTAAGGTGTTAATATTATTTTTATTATATTATTTTTTCAATATATATTTAATTTGACACTGACAAAAAAAAACAGAAAATAAACCAGCAAAAATGTATTTTTTCCATTAATAATTATTATTATAAATATATGTTTAATTTGACACACTTATGTTGTAAAAATGCAGAAGGAATAAATGAACACAAAAAATGCAATAAATGCATTTCCTAATTTTTCATTTAATTTAATTTCTTTATTATTATTATTTAATATAAAACACCTAGGTATCTATTACAGTTCTTGACACACTTATGCATGGAAAAAAACACTGAAAGAATAAGTAGGCTAAATGAACACATAAATAAATAAGCAAAAAAACAATGTGCTCCCCTAAAATATACACAAAATGCTGTAAAAACAGAAATTGCTAAATAAATCCATTTACAAATAAACAGCAAATGAAGAAAACAAATGTCTATTCTTGTAAAACACACTTCAATAATGATTTTATTTGAACTTCTTTACAGTGAATGCAACTCTTCTTGTTGTTTTCTAGCAGCAGGCGTTTTTATGGCCACATATGTCGAGTTTCTCCGCAGTCTACTTTATACTGCAGCTTGTATTAAAAACACAGATCTAATTGGCAGCACATTGCTTCGAGGAGCTGAAAGCGTGTAGCATTTCTCCACTCGCACAGATGGAGTTTTACTACATGTAGGCCAGTCTGGGCTTTAGCCGTGTATTAACAGATTTGATTTGGTGAAGCATCTAGATGCCGACAGAACTTTAAAGACACTCTAATCTGAGCGTCCCGACTGAAATATGCTACATGCGTTTGCAAGCGGTCAGCAGATTTCATTGATTATATAAATGTGCCGACTGTGTATGTTCAGGTGTGGCGCTGAACGGATAAACCACTGCTGAAGAAGACAGAAGGAGGGATTTGTGTTTCCTTCAGGCTTTCCTTCTCTACCTGGCTGTGCTTAATTCGCTCAGGTTGTTGTTTTGGATGGTGCCGTGCGGGTCAAGTTTGATGCAGACTCTCTGTTTTGCTAAATATAGTTATGCAACAATAACAGAACACAAACCCTCCCACATCTCCCTCGTGGGCTTCTGTTCGTTTGACGCAGCCATCCGAGAGAGTGAATTACTGATGCAGTTTATGGGAATCTGGGAAGAAACGTCCCAGGTCTGCTGTTGTTTACAGGGCAGGTAAACAAACAGCACCTCCTGCCTGGACAAGGACAGATCTGCACTCACAGGTCACTCCGTCCGAGCGGATCTTCTTAGAGTGGCGTGACCATGCACTGCAATAACAAATGCATGCTTTTACTGTTGAAAAGCAGTGGTATTAGAGAAATATTCCTGAAATGCCAGTGAGTTGACGGCATTTGTGGCAGGCTGATGATAACTCTGACATATTACTTGCAAAAAAAAGACTCATTGCAATAGGATTAGTATTTTTATATTAATATTAGTTAAAGTTTTAGTTTATTTTGTTGTTATTAATATTTTATATAAAGTTTTGTTCTTTTTCAGTTTTTGTTTTTTAGTGCATCAAGTTAAGCTCATTTAGGCAACTAGCTGAATTTAAAAAAGTTTATTTCAGTTAAAGTTTATTTCATTTGAAGTAACCTAAATGCTTTTTTTATGGTTTTAGATTCACCTAACCATAGCAAAAATTATTTAAAAATGTGCGTTTACGTGGCGAGAAATCAAATACACAATATTTGTAGCAAAAGCAACATTTTAATTTAGTTTAACTTAATATACTAAAATAACAAAAACATATAAATTAAATAAAATTAATATAGAAAACCAGTAACTACTTAAAAGTGACAAAAACACAACAAGTTTACAAAAAAAAAGCTATAATAGGAACATTTTTAAATATGTATTTATTTAAAATATGAATAATATTTATTAAAAATAAATAATGATATAACAGTAAAGTAGTTTGTGTGTATATAAATGTTTAAAGCATAATCAGTGTTATTTTAGTTTAATTTATATATCAAGTTTTTATTAAAATTTGAATTAGCTAAAGTTTATAAATTATAAATGTGGTTTTTCATGTTTATTATTTTATCTTTAATTTTCTATTTCAGTTTTTATCATTTTTACAAGTTTTCTATGTCACTTTTGTATGTTAAAGATTTATATTTCTGTTTTATTTTATTACAGTTAATAATGATTGTAATCATTTTAGTATTAGTTCACAATAACAACACTGGTATGAATTTAAAAAGACTGTGAAGATTGAGTATATAGTGACTGATGCTTGACTCTGAAACCATTATTAATTCTTCTCATGCACCACCGATTATTTATGTGCACTGTTAATCGATCCAAATTCTAATAGAGCTGTGGCTCACACTAAAGAAGACATTCGTTTATATGTATTTATCAGAGTCCGAATCTCTTCTCTTTTTCATCCTCGCTAACCGAAGACATCCACACGTCTTACTTTGATCCCTGACCGACATTATGTGCCAGCGCCGCTCAGACTGACCCATAATCAGGTCTGAGAAGCAGGTTAAGCCCATTTCAGCAGCCTTACTCTGTGATTAAACGGTTAAACTGTTCATCTTTCAGTAATCCGTCTTACTGTTGAAGAACTGACGAGAACATGCAGCAGAATATCACACATCAGATCTCCTGGACAGCAGTAAAAGTGCAAGTCGAGACGTCTCCTGCTTCTCAGAAGTTTGAAAAAGACCCAGGGAACCTCAAACGAAGATCTTAAAGGAACAGTTCAATCAAACAAGAAAATTAGATGAAAGTGTCCTCACTCTCCGGTCATCCGAGATGTAGCTGAGTTTGTTTCTTCATTAGATCTGGAGAAATGCAGCATTGCATCAGTGTCACTGCAATGGATGTGAATGGGTGCCGTCAGAACGAGAGCTGATAAAAACATCACAATAATCCACAGCACTCCAGTCCATCAGTTAACATCTGGAGAAGACAAAACAAATCCATCAAGACATTTTTAACTAACCCTAACCTTTGCTTCTGTCTAAAATACAAATCCATAATCCATCTCCTGATCTGCGCAGATTTCTCTTTGATTGGGACCAGATGATTTATGTAAGGAAAAGAGTATGTAAGGAAAAATTGCTGATTATATATTTTAAGGTATTTGTCCGGTTTTTATATGTGTGTGTGTTTGTTCTGTTTACTGAATGTGATTTCATTTATTCATATAATTACTTACAGGTGAAAGAATATGATATCTGAATGTATTTTGCTTTGAAAATGCAGTACTTAGAGAAATAATTAAATAATTCTCAGTTTTTTTGTTCAAAATGTTGTATTTCTGATTAAACCTATCTGCATTCAAGGGATGATAAAACAGGAATACATAAAGATTGAATAATATGGATTTGTTTGAAAGCAGAGGCTTGGTTCTTTACTATTATTAATATAATATGGTCATATATGCATTGCAGAAAATAATCTGAAGGCCGTCAAATTTAGGTGAAAATCATCAAAAATTTGGGCGGGAAAGAGTTAAAAATATTTGTCAAATATTTTTTTATTTTCATTCTGACGGCACCCATTCACTGCAGTGCATTCATTGCTCAGCAGGTGATGCAATGCTACATTTCCATCATGAAACAAACTCATCTGCATCTCGGATGGCCTGAAAGTGAAGATGTTTTCAGCAAAATATCACTTTTGGGTGAACTATTCCTCCATATGATTTCAACTCAAGCATTTCTGCTCTTATTTCTATCGAATAATCCGAGCTGCTCTCTAAAGGGATTTCATATCTCCTGCTGCATGTTAACAGACTCATTTGTGTGTATATTTATTTCTCCTGAGGCATTTCAGCAGAGGTGTCTGAAGCAACGCCGATGTTTAAAAGAAACGTAACTGAGATCTCCTGAGCAATAGAAATATCCCGCGGGAACAAAGCAAAGTGTCATGAAAACGAGTTCGTCTCACTTCACGGACGCTGACGTTCCAGCAGTGACTCACAGCATCAAAGCCTCCTGTATCTCATTCATATTCATACCGCGCAAAGATCCGATCTGCAGCCCGAGAACCAATAATTGTATCCAGCTTTAAAAATGTTCTCAGTTGTTTATGAAGGTATTCATCTGATTAATAATGCACTCGTTAAATTCTTGTACTTACAGCTCAGATGATGCACCATCCCAAGACATCAGAGTCCAGCAAAGTAAGTGATTTTGGTTTCTTTCTTCAGTAGTAATGCTAATCTAAATGTATCCTATTTGATATGCACATTTCTAAAGGCTCTAAATGATCAAAACTCCATGTTTTTTAGCAATAAAAGCTCTTTTAGTGTAATTGCATTACTAAGTAAGAAGACCATCAGTAATACTTCCAGATGAACACTTTATAGACTGAAGCTCTACTTTCACTGTTCCTCAGATCTTTTAAGGGATTGTCTGTTCTTCATCTCTCAATCAGCATTGGATTGCATGTGTTTGGATCATTTCGAAATTATCTTACTAAAACATATTATTGGAGATATAGATTATCAGCTGATATTTATATCATTTTATGTAAGTATCTGCTATATTGTTATAAAAGGCTCATTTATTTACACTACAAAGTACAAAATCTCATCACTTTCAGTCCATATAAATATCCGCACATGTGCCAAATTGCTAGCATTCAAAAGGTAGGAGTTAGTCAATTTTCCTTCTTTTTTAAAAAGGAAATTAATACTTTTATTCAGCAAGCATGTTTTAAATAATAAAATAAAATAGCAAAGACTTATATTGTTAGGAAGGATTTCTATTTAGAATAAGGTCTGATCGTTTTTTATTCATCAAGTAATCATTAAAAAAGTATTACAGGTTAAAAAAATAAAAATTGCTTCCAATATTGACAAAAAATCAGCATGTTATAAAAACAAAATGTAAAGGATCATGTGACACTGAAGACTGGAGTAATGATGCTGAAAATTCAGTTTTTCATTACAGAAATGAATTACATTTTAAAGTATAGTAAAATAGAAAACTGTTATTTTAAATTGCAAAAATATTTTACAATATTACTGTTTTTCAGTATGTTTTATCAAATAAATGAATCCTAAAATCTCAAATGCACTGACAAGACTCATTGAATTTTTTTTTTTAATAAAGTTTAATTTAATTAATTATTATCAATTTATTTATAATTATTTATATAAACCTTTTTAGTCGACTAAGTTTCAACATATATGTTTTTAATTAAACGTAGGTAAAATAACTCACCGTAAAACATGTAGTGTTTTTTTGTTTCAGTGTAGTAGTGCAGATTTTCTAGGAACATGAATATCTGAGCAGATAGTGAGTGAGTGTGTGTTGTTGTACAGATGGGCCGGAGACTGACAGCTCTGTGTTTGCGGCTGAAGAGCGTCTCAGACGAGCTCTGCAGGTGAGATGAGCCGAGTCAATGTGACCTTGTACCGCCGCTGGGGTGCAGATTTCCCTCCAAACATCCAAAGCAGATGAATTTAATCCTTCACAGACTGCACTGTCTTTGGAAAAACAGATTATAGACATGCAACATTTTTAATCAGGAATTTCACTTTGATTTAGGATGTTACAGTGCCCCAAAATGTCCCTAATTCCCTTTGCAAATATGATTTCTGTATTTAAACTGTTTTTCATGAGTATTAAGTGTATTTCAAAGCATAGGGGAGAACGGGGCTTGTTGTCACGTCACACACAGAGTGCACGCAGGAGTATTTTATATAAATCCCCACACGGTGGTGCTGTCACACTTTTATTCCTGCAAATAGTTTTTAATTACATTTAATTAAAATAATCTGTCTGATGGCCATCTGGTTATTATAGGTTTAGATTGTTATATTGTGACAACTTACCCCATAGGTATGACAACTATACTGTTGAAAGAAATGTATACTTAAATTCAGTAAGAATGTATTATCAAAGGGACATTAAAGACCATTTTAACATTGATTACAATAAGTAATTTTTCTTGAGCAACAAATCAGCAAATTAGACTGATTTCTGAAGGAATCTGTGACTCTGAAGACTGTAGTTGTGATGCTGAAAATTCAGCGTTTAATTGCAATAATAAATTTCATTTGAAAATATATCCACATACACAACAGTTATTTTAAATCGTAATAATATTTCACAATTTTGTACTTATTCCTGTATTTTTGCAGCCTTGGTGAGTGTTTTGCCACATAATTTGTGCACATAATTTCATTAAGTTTGATACTTAATTAGCCCATCATACCAACCTCAAACTCTAAAAATAATGATAGTGTAGATTGCTCATGTTACTGTGATATTATTGTCTTGTTTCAGCCGTACGGATGGCAGCTTCACGCTCCTCCACGCAGGAAGTTGCTTCAGTCTCCAGGAATGTTGCTGTATTCTCCTCTGAGTGTTTCTTACAACGGAAAGACCTGCATCCTCTTCAGAGCCCGCAAACTGGCCATCAGGTACAGGAATCACAGTTTAGTGGATCTCACAGAGAGAACCTTCAGCCCAGACGCACCGGTGGACACCAAAGGCTCCTTCTGCAGCAAAGACAAAGCCATGTGAGTTCAGCTGAACACAACACAAATCCAGATTTTTACCTAAATAGCTCACTAAAATAGCTCCAGATTGCATTTTGCCCCCAAATTAAAATGTAAAAAAAAAAAATTCTGAATGATTATAATATAATATGTTGATTTCTGCTTAATGTAACAATGCATTTTTGTTTTTGGAGTTAAATATTATCATATTCCATACATACATGATCAAAGCCTCACTCAGTTAAAAACTACCTCAGCCTGGTGTAAGATGTATAAATGAGAAGGAAAATTTGACAGCTAATGAATTTACATGTTTGACTCCATGGATATTTCATAATAATTTGCCATATTTTGTTATTCCTCAGACTCAATCTACGTTTTGGCGATGTGGAAGATCTAAGGGGTCTCTCTATCAGGTTATTTCTTATTTATTCTAAATTATTGTTTTTATTTATATTTAGTTTTTATGACTACATTTTCTAAAATATAAAAATACTAAATATTTATATATATATATATGCTACACCACTACAGTACAGTGATTGTACCTTTTAGCGATGTGACAAAAAGCACCAATGTTCAATTATTAACCATGTTTTGTTTTTAATATTAAAATATTTTAACACTAGCATTCTAACATTATAAACAGGTTTTAATAATAATAATAATATTTGCAAAGATTTAGAATTTGAATGTTACTAAATGTATTCAAACTTCTTTATTATGTTTAAAAGAATGTTAATGGTTACCATTCGTATACAATTTCTAATTTAATTTAATTTTAATTTGTCATCACAGATGTGTACAGTATCTCCAAATGCAGTTAATCCAATCTAAACTTAGAGACTTTAAATATTGTGTGTGTGTGTATGCTAGTAAAACAATCAGTTTGCACTTTATATCTAAGAGCATAAATTATATTTATGGCTTCGAAAGGTTGAGCAATTGTGTAGGTATTCAAGGTACTGTACTGTATCTTTATCGTTTGTAACATTATTAGGGGAGTTGGGGGAATTTCTCTTCGCCTTCTGTACCATTAACTTGTGGTGTACCTCAGGGATCAATTTTGGGACCACTTTTGTTTTCACTTTATTTCCTCCCTTTAGGCCTGATCCAAACATTCCTCCAGCTTACATTATACACATAAACAACCATTTGGGTCCTTTATCTGTGAATTCTCATACACATGCAAAAAAATGTGGGAGTGATTTTTGTTAATAGCCTTAAATTTGACAAACATATTAACTCTGCAGTGAGCTTTTATCATCTCAGACCCAGAGTAAAGCTATTTAAGAGTTGAGAAAGCAAGCTTTAGAAATAAAAAAGTGCCTTGTTTATTTCCAAAGGTTACAGATGTCAAACACCTTCTACGAGTCGGCAGGGCAGAACTGGTTCACTCTCGATAACGTTTACATCCATTACAACTGGACATACGAGGCCACGTTCAACGCTACAGATGTTTACGCGCCCTCCACCAACTCCTATCACTGCCAGCACGTCAGCAGCCTGCAGAAGTACGACACGCTGCTGCTGCCCAGCGCTAACACCGACCACGCCGCTAACTGGCACATAACCTTCACCGACTTCCAGGTTGGCAGGCAACTCTTTCCCTCTCTCCGTCCTCTACTGTTAAGCACCTCATACTGGAGTTGTAGCATCTCACGCTGTATTTTTAGCCTCTGGTGGGTGTGATGTGGTTACACAAGCTTGTGGTTTGGCGTGAGAGCAGCATCTTTTTAAAACGCTCACGGTCCAAAATGTGTGGAAGAACACAAGGAGTTTGGGTGCAATGAAGTGCTTTTTAATTTTGGGATATAGAATTATAGATTTGCCTGAATCATCACTGACCATTTCTAAATATGAAAGAGAATTAGAAAAATGTTTTGTGAAGATTAGATGGACAGAATGAATGAACGGCAATAGACATCTGAAACAGTTCATAGATATTACTTGATATTACTTATCTTGGATGCCCTGGGGGTAAACAGATAAACATCATATTTTAATTTTTGGGTGAACTATCCCTTTAAAGGACGCATAGGACAGAGATGACTGCTTTATGATTAAAAGAATTTGGGATAGTTTCCACCTGTCTAGATCAACTTTGAGTTAAAGGAATAATTCACCCAAAAATTTAAATTCTGTCATTATTTACTCACCCTTGAGTAGTTCCTGTATGAATTTCGAGTGTATCTGTATGAATTTCTTTGTTCTGAACACAAAGAAGATATTTTGGAGAAAGTTTGTAACCAGGCTGTTTGACTACCATAGTAGGGAAAAAAAACTATGGAAGTTAAGTTGGTGACTGGGTTACAAACAGAACAAAGAACTTCATACAGGTTTGGAACCACTTTGACAGAATTTCATTTTTGGGTGGACTGTCCCTTTAAGAAAACAGAGGTGTAGATAGACTGGAAGATAGTTTTAAAGATTCATCGTCTCACATTACTTGTGCTTCTCCTCACAGATCCAGGCGTTTAACGTTCAGTCCAGTAAGTTTGCGGCGGCCAGCGACTGCGCGACCTTCTTCACTCCTGCCATCCTCATGGGTCTGATCACGTCTCTGATCCTGCTGCTGGTGCTGGCCTACGCTCTGCACATGGTGGTTCATCTGAAGCACATCGACCGCTACGAAGAGCACAAGACCACCGTCTACTTTCCGCGCAGCACAGAAGCGGAGAGCACAGAGAAGAACAACCTCTAGGGTCCCGCGAGAGATGGACACTTCTGTGACCGTGAGCTCCGGACGGGAAGAGAACGCCCATCTGAACGGAGAACCAGAGCTGTTTGGGACTGACTGCACCACTGCAGTGGCTTCATTGTGGTGGGACAGTGGAAGTCCGAATCAGGCTCCTTCGGGAGCTTTACAGGCTCGGCACAGCGGAGGATTTGGAGATATCAGCCAGTTCTCACCAAAAATCTAGGAATTTAACGCGTCAGGTTACATGAGGGGAAAGAAGACGATTCGAAATAGCACAATAATCAATATATCTTGCATTTGCATCGTCTGCCTTAGCTTCTGTTTGACTGCTAAGGACCAGATTTAACTTCAGTGCTGATGCTTCTTTGAAGTCAACATGAAATGGTGTTTCGCAAGCAATTTTACATTTTTGCGAATAAAATATCTTCATCTGTAAAATGACTGGATAGCATTGTGGAAGTGCATTTCCGCTACAGAATTGAAAATATCAAAAGCACAATTGACATTTTTTTTTATCTTGCAGTTTTGAATTTTTTTTCTCGTAAATCTGAGTTTACATCTCAGTTATAAGCTAATATCCCACAATTCTGACTTTGCTTCTCACGAGTCTTTAGTTTATATCACAATTGTTTATATCTCACAATTCTGAATCTATATCCCATCTATGTTTATCTCGTTGATATCTCATAATTCCGAGTTCATATCGCAGTTCTGTTAATATCTCACACTTCTGAGTTTATATCACGATTATGTTTATATCTCGCAATTCTAAGTTTAGATTTCAATTCTGAGTTTATATCATAATTCTGAGTTCATATTGCAATTATGTTTATATCTCACAATTCAGAGTCTGCATCGCCGTTATGTTTATCTCAGTTTTTTATTGCAATTATGTCTATATTGCAATATTAATATCTTGGAAATGATGTGTTTAAATTTTTTTGTTCATATCTCAGAATTCTGAGTTCATATCAGAATTCTGTGTTTATATCTTACATTACTGATTTTTAATATTGCACTTTTGTTTCGCAAGGAAACAAGTCTGAATCGAGAGATATAAATGTCTGTATCATGTAATAAAAAGTCACAATACCGTCTTTATTTTTTATTCTGTGATGGAAACAGGCTTCTATAGGATGGTGAACAACACGCACAATCAATCACAATAAACCCAGGAATGTGTATTAAGAGATTATTATGATTTCATGTTGACTTTGAAGTTTTAAACTGTGAATAAACCATTATGATAATGTAATATAGTTTTAATTTGCGGATCAATGAAATAGAGGATTGATTACAAAATTGGTGCTGATCAGCAAAACTTAAAACTCGAATTAATAAAACATACCGAGTAATGGTTTCAATACAGCGTGTAACCAGCAAATAAATGTTTCAATTGTAAGAATTTTCCCTTGAGGAGTTGTAATGAGGAAATCATTTCATTAATTACTGATGTTATTTTGAGAATATGTATTTTTAAAACGATTGTGTTATGGTATTTTTGTGTAGGCTGTATGTTAACTCTGGTTTTTGTATTATTTTATTTTGTGTATGTTTTTGGCTGTGGTGAAGAGCGGCTTCTTATTACTTGGATTTTTAATCGATGACTGAAGCAAAACAACAATGGAAGCAACATGACGTTTGTTGTAGTGACCATGCAGCATGCCAGTGGCTAGAGACATTTCTGAACCAGAATAATCAGATGGTTTGCTTTGTACTATGTACTGTATATTGGTAATAATCATAATGTGCTAAATAAGGGATTTTTTTTCATGTACCCATGTATTTGGAAACATATTAATAGCTTAACTTTGTTCAGCGGATAAAATGGAGAGATGTGACATGGGCTGTGATGTATTAATGTTTGATGATTATAATTATTGTCCTCTCAGTTGAGTTCAATAAAACCAGCAGCACAGTTATGTTGCAAAATTATTTTGTTCACCGTTTCCAATTTAATTAATGGATATTACGTAGACTAAAAGTACATTTATCAAATAGAGGTTAGATATTATTTACAACAAACTATTTATGAGCTCTAAAGGAATCAACCATTTGCGAACGGCGCCACCTGAAGGAATTATAAAATACTCTAATAAGTTTGAAAAATCACTTTCTAAAATTCTAAGAAATCAAACTACAGAGCAGGGTTTTTTATATTTAAAATATTTATTGAAACAAATGAAATGCATCTTTGTAGTTTCTTGTACAAACAACCAATTTATACTTTAAAAAGACCCAATTAATGCTGTCAAATATATAATTAATATATATATATTTAATTGAATATTATTTTTAGTTTTTAACAACATCTCTCTATGTCTCTAAAACTTATTATACAATTT
>JAUMHI010000052.1:16601129-16630147 GCA_032359435.1 Enteromius unitaeniatus | reverse complement strand
ATATATACATATACATATATACATACATACATATACATATATATACATATACATATATATACATATACATATACATACATATATATACATACATATACATATACATATATATATACACAGATAGATAGATATGTATGTAATATGTACAATGAATAAAATTACTGAAAATATGTCTAATATTACAGATTGTTTTTGATGACTCAACTATTTTTGTTAGCCACTGATGCTAGCAGGTTTTCCATTGACTTCCACACAGCTAGCCGGCTAGCAAGCCAACTCACAGATGACAACCGAACAGATAATACGATATAAATAACATCAATATGACAGCCTGCTGTACCTCCACAGCCTGCCCGAGCTCCAGGTCGAAGCCGACCACACAGATGCAGTGCAGCCAGGAGGAGAAGCGGTCCCACGGCAGCAGTAACGGCTCCTCCAGCGCCGGAGGCCCATCGACGGGCATCTCCTCCGCCGGGGACACCCTCAGAGCGTCTTCCGGCTCCTCGAGCTGCTCTTCCAGTCCCTCAGGCCCCTGAAAGGCCATGGCGACACCCTCCGTGCGGTCCAGGAGCGCTCGGACTCGGTTTATCAGCGAAAGCTGGAGGAACTTGAGCCGTAAATACAAACACGTCCAGAGCGCGAGGGGCGGGGCTTGCGTCCGCAGCGTGCTAACGTCATACGTGAGGTCAAGGTTTCACGCAGCCACGGCGTCTCTTACATTTATTGAGTTCAAATGGTAACTATTTCAGGTGCTTTTTTATTTTTAATGTAAGGTGCAATACGCTACACTACGCCACTATTTATTTTTATTTAAAATTGCAATGCACATGAAAAAGTAAACCACGTTTCTCATTCTAATTATAGAATAGAATGTTATCTTATAATCCTTTCTGCATTATGTTTATTGTAATTTGTTTGATATCATTTCTATATAGTTTTAAGAGTATTATACGTGTGCATTTCTTTGCACACTCGTTGAGAATAGTAACATGTTGTCTATTTTTAATCAAAGCGAGATGGTGGTCTGGCCATCATAGTGCATAGTGACCAGCATCAATGTTGTTTGCATATAGTTGTAACCACTTAATTACTTCTTATGGGTCACATTAAGAACCAAGACAAAGCAATTGGATTAGCCTGAGCAAGATATTAGAGTCAAATCAGCACGCTCCATTTGGTATGACAGATGTTCTGTGTAATTTAGTCCACAGATTCCAAGCCCAAACAGAGGGACAGGGGGTGGAGCCAGCTTTGAAACCCTCTCCTCATTTCTGAAACAAAAATACTTTCCAGGGATGATTTTGAACTCCATAAATAACTTGTACTTTTCCTGGGAGCCTATAAGCACCTTCCAAAGCCCTTGATTTTGCCTATTTGTTCTGTACTGTCTGATTTAGCTAAGCAAGCTATTGGTCAAGGAATATTACAAGTTTGGTGTCTTACTGGAGTTAATAAATTAATAAATTGGATCAGATAGTTGAGAGCTGTTTTAAAAGGGATTCCAGCAAGCATCTAAAAGATTCAAGATTCAAGAGAGGTTTATTGTCGATACAGCAGTATACATTGTATTGAAATGCCGCTTCACACAGACCCTCCATGGTGCATTAGTAAAAGAAATAATAAAACAAGAAATTACAAATAAATAATATCTA
Organism: Enteromius unitaeniatus; assembly: GCA_032359435.1. Lineage (NCBI taxonomy): Eukaryota > Metazoa > Chordata > Actinopteri > Cypriniformes > Cyprinidae > Enteromius > Enteromius unitaeniatus. Next base: position 16,628,495 of record JAUMHI010000052.1, on the reverse strand, counting down.
ACTAAATAAATAATATCTAACTAAATACATAATATCTAACTAAAACTAAATTACACTAAGTGGCTCTATTTTAGATAAAAAGGACAGGACGGGACAGGAAAACGATACAGTGCAATGATAAAAAGTGAGCATGTGATCTTATGAATATGGTCTGAAATTGACCTTTTACCTTCTATCATTATAATAAGATTATAATATGGAGATAGAGATGTAAGAATAGTAAAGTAAAAAAAACAAAACTACGATAAATAAATGAATGAAAAAAAAAGACAATAAATGAATGTAAAAATAATTCGCTGTACTATTACATGCACTATTATAGTAACAATAAATTAGGTAGAATTACATGCAAGTAGCCTAATCCTTACCTAAACCATATAGTAAGCACATGTAGTTAATTAATATTACTCAGTACTCAGTAAGCTTAAAATAAAGTGTAACCCATTTTTTAAAAAATAAACGCATTACAAAAACTGCATTTAAATAAAAATGAAGGGTGTTTGTTTTATCATGTGATTTACTTTGACGTGTATTTATTTGTTGACAAAATAAATACAAAAATTAAACAAACAAACTTGCGATAAATAAATGAATAAATTCATGTAAAGATATATAATAAGATTTAAAAATAATTGCTGTACTATTACATGCACTATTATAGTAACATTAAATTAGGTAGAATTACATGCAAGTAGCCTAATCCTTACCTAAACCATATAGTAAACACATGTAGTTAATTAATATTACTCAGTACTCAGTAAGCTTAAAATAAAGTGTAACCCATTTTTTAAAAAATAAACGCATTACAAAAACTGCATTTAAATAAAAATGAAGGGTGTTTGTTTTATCATGTGATTTACTTTGACGTGTATTTATTTGTTGACAAAATAAATACAAAAATTAAACAAACAAACTTGCGATAAATAAATGAATAAATTCATGTAAAGATATATAATAAGATTTAAAAATAATTGCTGTACTATTACATGCACTATTATAGTAACATTAAATTAGGTAGAATTACATGCAAGTAGCCTAATCCTTACCTAAACCATATAGTAAACACATGTAGTTAATTAATATTACTCAGTACTCAGTAAGCTTAAAATAAAGTGTAACCCATTTTTTAAAAAATAAAATAAAAAAAGATTATTATTTTTAATATATATAAATATTTATAAAAAAATAAAAAACTGCATTTAAATAAAAATGAAGGGTGTTTGTTTCATGAGGTGATTTACTTTGACGTGTATTTATTTCTTCTGCATCTATTTTCATTCCTTAAGAAAAACGTCACCTTTTTTCTGGAAATGCAATTGGTCCACACAGTAGCCCCGCCCCCGCCGCCGGAGTCCCCGCCCTCTCTCGGCGGTTTGTGGCCGGTGTGTGTGTGTATGTGTGTGTGTTTCTCTTCAGGAGGACGACTTACTTCCAATTATCCTCTCGCACACAACCATTTTTCCTCCCGTTTTCAGAGTCCCCGGGAGCCGAGACCTCCACGGCCTTCCTCGGGACCGTGCCACGGACTTTATTCGTCTGCGAGTCTCTTTTCAGGGGATTTTATCGCGTCCCTCAGCGAGCTAAGCTAGGAGCATCGAGCTCCGGAGCTAATACTGGATTTGCGCGAATTGTACGCGTACGAAAGTTGCACAGACGAACGAACAACTTCTTCCTCCCGGATAAACTCACTCGGGATTATTATTAAAGTCTATTTCAGTCCGGAGGGCTTGATAAGAAGAAGATAAAGGCCACCGTTACCTCAGCGAAGCTAACGCGCTAATATGAAGTTAGCCGGCTAACGCTCCGGTACGCAAGAAAACACCCTCCGCTATAAAGCTTATGTGCTTTTTGACAGTTAAAAGCTTGCAAATGTCGGGATTATTAGGTATTTGAGCGTTTGTTTTCATAGTGAGCAGTCTTGGGGAGTGGTGGCTTGATGATCTGCCCTGCATGCTTCATCCAAACCCACTCACGTTAATGATCTTCATTAGGGTTAACATGTACCTGTTAATATAAACGTCATTGCATGTTAATCTAGAAACGTGTGAGTCTTATTTCTGGGGGGGGAGTATAGATTAGCTGGTCCAACAGGTTAGTATATTAGTGTTACTGGCTTGTTTTTGGTCAGGCCTATGGTTGTGAAGGGGGATGAGGATGAATTGTGTTGGGAACGAGGTGTAACAGCTCAGGTTGTGGACTGTCATCTTAAAAAAGTGAGTTGTATGGGATTGGGCAGCTGGTTTGGCATTATGGGGGTCTCGCAAGGGGGCATGAAGTCGTCTACATAGTGTCTAACTATAGTCGTTTTGACGTTATGTAGTCGGTCAGCAGGAGAGCCTTGTCTTTTCTTCAAGTTTTTCGTATTGCTATGTGCGTTGTTCTCCTGCTTATTCGTTAAAAAGATTGGAGAATTGGAGCAACGAGCCAGTCTGGATCAAGAAACCGTGTCTTTCGTGTCTGGTTGGAGTAGCACTCCCAAGCCATCCTCAATGCCTTCAGCGCTGGCAGTGTTCACCTGCCGCCCGAATTCACACCCGTTTCAGGAACGTCATGTCTACCTGGATGAGCCGGTCAAGATCGGGCGCTCTGTGGCCCGGTGTCGCCCTGCCCAGAATAACGCCACCTTCGACTGCAAGGTGTTGTCCAGGAATCACGCTCTGGTGTGGTTCGACCACAAGACTGGAAAGGTGAGTGGGGTGTTTTAGCTCTCTTGGCAGGCAGAACAGGTCAGATTGGCTCTTAAGTCAACTGCTTGTCTGACATGCAGACGAAAAACTGATTTATTAGGGGTTTCTATCTACAGTAGGCTTATATGCAGTCAGTGGTCCCCACCCAGAAGTATTTATACAATAAAATCCCCAGTTGGTTACACTTTACAATAAAGTCCCAGTAGTATTGAGGAAAACAATGTTTATTGATCTTTGTTAAGGTAAATAAGAATACAGCCATTAGTCCACAACAGATAAAATATAAAATACATTTTTATATAAAATATATATTTTTAGTAATATGTTAGAAAATGTTGGAATTAAATAAAGTAGCAAATGTATAACCACTTTTTTTATTGTTAGTTCAAGTGTACTGTAAAGTGTTCATTTAATGCTATTGCATTGCAAAATATCATGATACAAAACAATCTTTTTTTTCCCTCCATGGTACAAATTTCACTTTTTAATTTTTTTAGCTCTTCTCGTTGGCTTTTTAAATGAGTATTTTTATGTAACACATAAACAAAGACCACCGCAATCAGTTAAAAAGGTAAGATCGTAGTGTTTTGACTAATAACTGAATGTTGACGGATATAAAAAATAAAATAAAATTCTGTGGTTCCTCAGCCTCTACGTATAAGGTCAGATATTTTCACCAGTATTTATGATTCAAGTTAATTATTTTAATAAACAAACTGAGAGACAAACATATATTTTTTGCATTTAACTTAATTTATTTTGTTAATTTAAAAACGATTAAATGGATCAGTAATGTTGAATTAGGTGATTGAGTACCTTTGGGTAAGAAATACGGATTTGAAGCATGTTTTTAATATATTTCACTTAAATAAATGATTCTTGGTTTAAACTTAATCTAATGCAGTGAGGTCCAAGCATATCGTGTTACCTCTGTATAGTAATATTGACTTTTTCTTATAAATAATCTGTAGTAGAGATGCCCACATTGTTGTTGAGGTTTGTGTACTAAAATATTTTACATTATATCCAACTGTATTACATTATGAATCTATATTCCCTGCATTTCAGTGCAAAAATAAATCCAAAATTCAAATTCAAATTTTATTTGTCACATACACATGATAAATAAATAAATGATAAATAAAGCAATAAATTAATATTAATGGCTTGTCCTCCCTCCCGTGTGATTATGGTATGGCATACCTTATCGAAGGTCAAAGGATTGGGCATCTCTGATCTACAGAGTCATGTTTATATGACATTGAACAGATAAGACGTGATCGTTTGCTATTACGTGCGGTCTCTGTGACAGTCGTATTGACCCGTAACATCTCTCGAGAAAGGTGCAAAGCGTTTTGGCAGCAACTTTTTATCTGATATTACACTGCTGTGGAAAATAAAGTAAATAAAGTATGTTGCTGTGGCATTTATTTGTGCTCTATGTGTTGCTGCTGAAAACGACGGCTTTTAATTCTGGAAATTGGATGTCCATGCATTAGTGTCTCTCTCATTTCACAGCATCGTGCGTGAATGAAAGTGTAAAATAATCCTGTTGAAAGCAGCAGAGCATATTCCACTCCTCCTGTATTATCCAGGAGCATGCTTTTAGTGTGAATTTTGGTTTAATGCTAGAGATCTACTTTCAGGTGACACATTTTGACAGTGCAAGTGCACAGAGTATTAGGTCATAACCTGTTTTCTCCCTTAGGCGAGCTTATGGTTTTCAGTGGTATTTTTTTGGTTGTTTAGGGTGGCTGTGTGTAATATAAGGATGTCCCTATTTGTTGTTGTTACAGTTTGCATGTATAAAGATGTTTTCTGTACATGTGGCGGTGGGTAGGTGTGTTTTGCCTGTAAAGAGGAAGTATTTGATGCAGTGAAGTTTTGCCATCATCACTCTGGGGGATAATTTCTCAGCTGTTGTGAAATAATTGCGGCTATGGTTGCTTACTGCAGTCATGTAGATTAAGGTGTGGTGTTTGAATTAAGGGAGTGCTGCATGCTACAAAACCAGGTGAGGCGTTTAACCCTTCAGAAACAACTTTTGCTTTGATTGAAAGAGAAACTTCAATCTGACAAATTAAAGAATGATAATTTTACAGGCTTTGATTTGGTAATTACCAATAATAATGTTGTAAATATTTTGTAACTTCAAACCTTGCTTAAACCTAGAGGCAGTATGACGAAATCCTCATAACATTACATATTATAACTGTATACCCACCTGCAAATTTGATCCAGTTTCTGCTTGTACATATCTTCTATAGGCGCACTTATAACTTATACCTGTATTTAGAACTTATACCTATATCCTGCACTTGCTGCTGGTTAGACCTAAACTGCATTTCGTTGTACATGTGTCATGGCAATAAACTTGAATCTAATCTAATCTAATATTACAGTATTTGCATTTACTAAAATATAGTTGTTGTTTCTGAAAATTAGTCCCTGGCATGTTTTACATATTACCTAACTGTGTGTTTGATAACCTATACTTCATCTCATTTGATTATTATTTTTTTTTTATAATGTATTAGTACTTAAATGCATTTTTAGCTTACATCAAACATAGACTGATGGAATCCATGTTTCTTGGTTAGAGCAGTGAGATGTAGTGCTATTATGGTTATATCTAGTTAAATAGCAATTTCTACACTCTCATGTAATGGATACACTCATGCACTTACTCTAGAAGTGCTTGTCAGTATCAAAACTTTGCAGTGTGTGTGACCTATAACATAAGGAGGTAAATTAATTGTCATGATTTTCCCAAGTAGGTGAACATGAACTAATAATTGCGGTGGTGGTTGAGGTGATTTTTTTAAATACCTTCTCTTCTTTTTTTCTTCCTGGAGGAATGGTTTACTTAAAAAATATAAATTTACTGAAGATTTACTCTCTCAGGCTGTTCAAGGTGTAGATGAGTTTGTTCCTTATCATAAAAGATTTGGAGACATGTAGCATTACATCACAATAGATCCTGTGCAGTGAATGGGTGTCGTCAGAATAAGAGTAACGCAAATTTTAACTTTAAGACATTGCTTATGGCCAAAATAGTCCATGATCCAATTTTTACTTGTAAATAATGCTTGATTTGTGCATAATTCTCTCCTGATTCAGAAGACTGGAGAAAGGGGTGTTATGGGTTATGGTCTTTCTTAGCTAGAAATAATGGTTTGCAGCTTTTCACTCCACAGGCCGTCAACTGATGGACTGGATTAGTGTGGATTACTTGTGGATTATTGTAGTGGACTATTATTCTGACGGCACCCATTCACTGCAGAGCATCCATTTGTGAGCAAGTGATGTAATGCTACAATCTCTAAATATGATGAAGAAACTTTTTTACATCTTGGATTTAATTCTACAGCAAATATTTACTTTTGGCTGAACTGTAAGTAAATCTAAATTGCTTGGATTGTATCAGCTGGTTCTTGTTATTGACAGTATTGAAAATCTGTTTCCGTCCATTTCCTCTCTGGGATTGGTTGTCCACATAGGACAGCACAGTAATGAACTAAAGAGACTTTGCTCCTATTGGCACGGTTTCTGTCGGAAAGATGTGCCAAGATGAAGCTACCTAAACTAGGCCAGCCAATAGTTGGCATAAAGTAAAATGGTGCCAACATTACCACCTGTCCACTGGTTTTGGGATGCTGTGTACTACAAATGCAGGCACTGCTGAAAAGGTGGTGATTGCAACTGTATGCCTCTGAATGTTGCGTTTATTTATATTCATCAATCAAAGCCTCACCGCTGCTAATAGAGTGTCTGGATCACTGCTCTCAGGCCTGACACTGCTATTTCTTCGAATGGATTTGGAATTACACCCATGAGAACGAGCCACTGTGTTTCTAAGATACACTGTCCTGCCAGTCTCTGGGCTCTAATCTTTGCTCTAGTTAGTCCAGTTTTTAATTAATGTGCTTCACTTCTCATTATGTTTTCCTTCAGGGTTTAAACTTGTGAGTGCTCAGGTTTGCTTTGATCTACTTTGTACTGTGTTGCATTCAATTTCAGACCGATCAATAAATGGCAGCCTGAATTTTTGTAAGCCCTAGTGTTGCTCTGTGCGTGGATGTACTGTAAGTAGAAATAAGATTTGATTTGTTTGTGTCTTTCTTTTAGCCTTGATATGACTTACACAAGCAGAAGCAGAAGGAATAGTTCACCTTAAAATGAGAATATGCTGAAAGTTCAGTTGTATGAAAGTTGTAGATGAGTTTGTTTCTTCATCTTATTTGAATAAATGTAGCCTTCCACCACTTTCTCAAGAATAGTTCTTCTGAAGTGAATGGGTGCCGTCAGAATGAGACGTCACAGTAAATCCACTCCAGTGTATTAATTAATGTCTAGTGAAGAAAAAAAGCTGTGTGAAAAACAAGGGCCAGGAAATATTCAAGGACTGGAAAAGAAAGGAGACGCTGACCTGTCTGTTACTGATTGTTAACAGTTGATAAATTAAACTTTTCCCTAAACCTGTTGGGAGTAGGGCCACAACATCACTTCCATTCAAAATGTGAACCAAACACTCTTGTTTTGGCTTCAATTAGCAAATTCCAGGCATCCTGTGTCTCCATGTCCGCTGTTGTTTTGGTGATTGGTCTGGCCGTTTTGGAACCAAACAGAAATCGTAAGATAGCCTGCTATATCAGATTAAGTACAGAAGCAAACTGAAATTGAGTGAAAGTATGAAGTCTGACGTAGTCAGGCTAGTGAATCCAGGAACATGTGTTTTAACTTTATGCCATCACTTCTGGCCAAAATACAAGTCCATTATAACACTTTCTCCAGTGGAAAAGTCCATCTCCTGTTGTCTTCTCACATCAAAATCCACCTACATATTTATTTAGAAATGTTTTAGCTTGTAAACAGTGTGCAAATCTGTGCAGGTTTTTCTCCTGACTCTGACGGGATTAATTTTTCAGTACATTTTTAAATGGAGAAAACATTATTATGGATAAAGCACTTGTGTTTTGGCCAGAATTAATGTCTTGATGGATTTGTTTTCACTTTGTTGAGTGTACATGGTACGGAGTGACTTCTGGACAGTCTGTTATTTGGCTTGTTTTAGGTGATCGTTAGAATCAGTGTGTAAACACCAGTATCAAATGTAAATATTACTATCTGCTCAAAGTCTAAATTAAAAAGAGCCCTTAGAATAGAGTTCTACCTGGCAACTTTAAAAATATCCACTAGACAAATTGTGAATTTGAGTGTATTCATGCGTCATGATCAGGTTGTTTACATTTGTGGGATTGTTTCAAATATGCCTTTATCTGATGCCATGGAAACAGCAGAAAAGAGTTCATCCATGTGATGTGAAGTCTCATATCAATTAATTTCTTGGAAAAAAATTTACATTTTCATTTAATCAAAATTTAATTATATATGTATATATACACTGTGTGTGTGTGTATAGAAAATATACAAATAATATTACCAATATTTATATAATTTGATAATATATTTTTAATATATCAAATTCTACAAATTCTTCTTTCAATAACAAATTCTACAAAATTAAAAAAATCTACAAATAATCATTAAAAAATCGTGATCAACCGATTATTTTTTTCCTTTAAATTATTACATTATTTTACTTTTTTTTGTCTTATTTAACTGCTATTTTACTTGATAACCTTTTTTTCTCTAGAATCGTGAGAGAATCTTGATCTTTATTCTAAGAAAAAAAATTGTGATTCTCATTTTATCCAGAATCGTGCCCCTCTACTGCAGTCTTCACACAAAAATAATTTCTCTTCGTGTGTCTGTTGTGTTGCTGATCATCTGTCTTTAGCGTTTTTAGCCGCAGGCCATTGAATATTTTCTGTCAAAGTGTGAGTTCTGTTATCCACTCTTAAAATAGCATGATGCCATTTGCGCCCCCTTTTTTACAGTCTGTTGTTATTATAGGCAACGCCAAGACAGGGACAACTGGCTAGCAGCTGACTTTAGCTACCGGAGCCCTCTCCTTCCTGATACAAACTCGCCCAGTGCCCCCCGGGGCGACCCACACCCTAGATCTCGAGCAGCTGTAGAGTACTCCGTCTCTATGCTCATCAGCCTGCTACATGTCAGAAAATCCTGATGTTATAGAAATGCATGTCTTGGAGTTGAAAGTGGCTTTTCACAGGCGTACACAATGTGATTCGGCAATGCTTTATAATAATTAACTTGTAGAAATATCAAATCTCGGCTGCAGTTGTTTAATGTTTGCAGACACGTACATTGCCACAGACAACCATTAAAAAAAACATATGACTCTATCTGGAAAAAGACTCTGGTGTCTAATGAGATCTTGTCAGCGCAATTAATAATATTAACTGTGAGACGTCTTAATTGGATCATCTATGTAAATCCATGCTGTCATAATCTCTTAAATGTGATGTTTTCGACACCACACAAAGCTCTGACATATTTCTACAGTGCTGTAATCATAAAACCGAGTCCATTTTATCCACCCTCTTAATTCATTGGAATGCAGATAGGACGCTTGTACTACATTTTACATTTCAAACAAGCATCAAGCCCTGTTTTAAGATACTACACTACGTTTATTTTACAAATCCTCATGTTTTCTTCTAAGCCTTTTGCTGGCAATCAGTACATTCTTCATTTGGTTTCTAAGTAACTGTAAACACTCTCTCAATGGTCTCCTTATTTGTAGCTTTTAAATCAATCCCTTTTTAACTCAGGCTATTTGCAGGGCATATATGTGCCATGAGGATCAAGCACTTCTCAATGCACATCATGATTAACAATAAAAAAACACTGAACGGCTAGCACTAGTTTCTGTATTCTGTGTTGCGTGTATTAGTACCGTTATATCTCTGACCTCACGTAACTGTAGCTTGAAATATGCTTGATGTTCGTAGACGAGGCTGCATGGTCATTCCTTTGCAATTAAGCAGAACGGCAAGTTCCTAAAACCTTCACTCTTTTCTCACGAAATCAGCTGCGAATCCTCATCTAATCTGCTGAGACCATGACATATTTCAAGACACTGCTGCACTTAACTAATTATTCCCTTTTTTCTACATCTCTAAGCTTTTTGTACTAATCTAGTTTTCACTTGATAGTTTGTATTTAGATGCTGATTCTTTTGACAGGTGGCTTATAGCGTTCGCTTTGGATAAGTGTCTGCTAAATGATGAAATGTAAATATTATTCCAGTCCATTCAGGCACTGAAATGCATAACTCTTGACAGATACAAGTGCGCTTTCTTCTATTTCCTATAATTCTCTACTAGTAGTTCAATGAATGGGAAGCTCTCCATGTCTGTGCCTTCGCTCTGGTGTTTTGAAAAGCTAATGATGGAAGACTTTAATGGAATAAACATTTTGGCCTTGGTTTTTATTTATTTCTCAGATGATTCTTAGTATTTGAGAACGACAGACTCCAGGCTTTAGGAAACACAAACATTGGCCAGAACTTCAGAAGTGAAGTAGATATTGATTACTGGCTGCTGAATCATAATAGGGTGGTTTTTGACTGATATTTTTGCAGTATGTGTATATTGACATAGTAAATATATTAGAAGAGTTTTTTTTAACTATGTAGTGCTAATCTTTAAGTTTATTAAAACAAACTTGGTTGTTGACCACACACAGCACTGCTATATATAAGAAAAGCAATTTATCAGTTCTTTGTATTAATTGTTAGAATTGTATGCTGCGTTCATCCTATTCATTCAGTTTCTTGATCAAATATATTGTTATAGAAAAGCATTAAATTGATCAGTTATTTATGTATTAAATGCAACTTAATATAGCATTTTACATTTAAACTAAATAATGCACAAACTAGTAATAACGTGCAAGTGTGAATATGTCATTGCTGTCATTTGTTGTAATTTAATGTAATTTAATAAAAATGTTTGAATATTTTTTTTATTCGATATATAATTTATTTTATATAAAATGGCCTAAAATGAATAAACATCATCTGTCCTTGCTATTCTAAACTGTCCATATATTGTCTTTTATACTTCGAAGACTGAAAAACTGTGTTAGACTGTACTGATGTACTGTACTGTTTTGGCCAATGTTAAAAACTTGCAGTGAACCTTCGTGGTAATGAAACAACTCTATGGTTTTCCAGAGAAAGACCTCACTGCCTTTTAAAAACCCCACTTTCTTCTTAAATTATTCTGTAACGAATTTAAAATCTCCGCTGGGTCTGATCGAGTGTTTTTTTTGCTGCAGTAATTCATTTAGGTTTGCTGAAATAGCAAGCCGTTTGTTTACATGTGTGTTGACTTGCATCACATTTCAAGCATGATTGAGAAGATTTAAGTCATCCAGGTTGGTATTGATTTTGCCTGGTTCTTGAGGATTGAGGTTAAGGGTGCTTTATTGCCTGACCCGCTGATTAGTAACCAAGCTTAACGGGTTAGTGTCTTTGCTATAGCTGACCTGCTTTACACAGCCTGTGCGATCGATGGTAATTTCCTCAGCCAGGCCGTTTGTTTTCCATCCCAGAATGGAGCTCTTTTCAGGTAGGAGTGATTTAGGTTTAGACTTGCTTTTGAAGCTTAAACGCTGCATTCCTTCAAGATCTCAGCTTTGGTTTTAGAGCTGTTCTCATGGAATAAATCTTGTTGCTTTTGGCTGATATGATTAAGGGAGACTAACACAGACAGTATGATGTGAGCCTTTGTACTATTTTGACTAGAAAAGCCAAGTAATGGATTTGACCTAATCTCCTTGTTATAAAAAAATAAGCTTTCAGGAGGTAATTTTGGTTTTTAGTTTCATTTGTAGGTTTCCTTTCTCCTTAATTTTAGTTTTTAATTGTTTTTATTAGTTTTTTTCTGATTATAGTTTTTGTCTACATGATTTTAAACTACATTAAAATGGCTTTGCAACTTTCAGTACTCTTTTAATATTTTATTTTGCAGTAAATGTTTATTTTGAAGTAGTACTTTTTTGTGATTTTTAAATGTTTAATATTTTATGATTTTGTGTTATAATAATAGAAAATATAATTTTTAGTTTACAGAAAAACAGACATTAACAACAAGACAGTTTTTTTTTTTTAATTGTTTGAATAATTGTTTTTGCTGTTTACACAATATGAAACCATATTTTTGAATGGGATATGTGGAAAATAGGATTTGGATGATATGAACATGTCTTAAGGTTGCAGTGTTTGGAGATTCAAGACATCTTTGCAGACATTGATTGAAGTTGAAGGCTAATTTTTGACCTTTTAATTTAATTTGTTAATATTGCATTCTTAATAAATTTGAGTAAAGGAGCATTTATATCAAATGTTGGTAACACTTTACAATAAGGTTCATTACTTAACATTATTAAACATGAACTAAGAATGAACAATGCTTTTATTAATCTTAATGTTAATTTTAACATTTTCTAATGTGTTCAAATCCTAAGCTGTGTTTGTTAACAATAGTTAATGTTCTGTGAACTAACATGAATAAACAACTGTTTTCATTGACTAACGTTAACAAAGACTAATAAATAGTGTAATAAATGCATTGTTGAAATTGTAAAGTGTCACCCAGATGTCCTGTATCTGTCAACTCTCTAAGCAGGCATAACCATCCAAAGTGTAGAAATGTCTTGCTTAAACTATTCTACAAGCAGAACCGAAGTTGATGTTCCACCTCCTTGCTTCCCATGATCTCTTTTAATTATCAGTGTTGGAAGTGTTAATTGCACAAATCTTCTCTGCTCTTGTTTGCACAGGGTACTGCCTTTCTGTACCGCTTATATAAAACCCGCACTCAAAATAGTTCCAGTCTGCTCATGGACTCAGTTAGGTAGAATATAATGAGATTTCATGTAAGATGAATGATGACCTTCACACTGATCTCAGGAATACTGGCACCTGTGTGAGATGTGCTGCTGAATAAGTTGGAGTCAGTTTTGTTGTTCGAGGCAGAAGGCGGATCTCTTTAGGAATGCTAATGTGCTCTTTGGCGATGGGATGTGGGGGTGAATCCCTGACAGAAAAATCAGCCCTCTCTTTTTTGCTCTCTCATTCTCTCTCTCTCTCTTTCTGTATTGCACTCACCCCCTGTGTAGTAGCCACTCGACAGTCGCTGAGACCCGCAGGTGCATTAGTCGCAGCTTATTTAATCAATATTTAACACGCCAGCTGTTGATAAATGAAGGCGAGCAGAAGTTCCTCTCTAAATTGTACCATTCCACTTTATAATTATAGTCTAAGAATTACACATTAAGTATTTTACACTACCAAGTAAGGCCAAGTTGTTTTAAACTAGTGTAAAATAAAATTATGAAATACTAATTTCTTAATGTACAATTATTTTTATAGAGTAAAAATATTTGTAGTAAAATAATTGTATTATTATTAGTATTTGGCAACAATTAAACGCATCCAAAATTGTTTGTACAAAATAATGTGTGTATGTTTATTATGTGTATATGCATATATATATATATATATATATATATATATAAATTCACACACATGTATATATTTTAGAAAAATGTTTATATATAAAATAAAATACGAATTTAAGTACACTGCTCAAAAAAAAGGGAACACTAAAATAACACGTCCTAGATCTGAATGAATGAAATATTGTTATTAAATACTTTGTTCTTTACATAATTAAATGTGCTGACAACAAAATCACACAAAAATGATCGATGTAAATCAAATGTATTAACCCATGGAGGTCTGGATTTGGAGTCACACTCAACATTGAAGTGGAAACACACACTCCAGGCTGATCCAACTTTGATGTAATGTCCTTAAAACTAGTCAAAATGAGGCTCAGTAGTGTGTGTGGCCTCCACGTGCCTGTATGAGCTCCCTATGACACCTGGGCATGCTCCTGATGGGGTGGAGGATGGTCTCCTGAGGGATGCATCCGCCAACTCCTGGACAGTCTGTGGTTCAACGTGGCTCCATCACAGGATGGAGCGAGATGTGATGTCCTAAATATGTTCAGTTAGATTCAGGTCTGGGGAACCGGCAGCCAGTCCATATCATCAATGCCTTCCTCTTACAGGAACTGCTGACACACTCCAGCCACATGAGGTCTAGCATTGTCTCGCATAAGGAGGAACCCAAGATCAACCGCACAGGCATATGATCCCACAAGGGGTCTAAGGATCTCATCTCGGTCCCTCATGGCAGTCAGGCTACCTCTGGCGAGTCCACGGAGGGCGTTTGCGGTTAAATATTGACAGATACTTTTGAAAGCAGGAGTGTGCTGACTTAATAACATAAGGTTATTTCACACACTTCTGGCTCACTGCTGTTGATGAGATTAACTCCTTTAGGTATCGGAATTGGGTCCCGAATGACAAGAATGTTTTTGATACTTGTATCAAGGGAATTCGGGCAGTACCTAAAAAGTATCGAACCTGATACCCAGCCCTAAATGTGTCTCTTTATAATAAATATACTCAGTACACACATTATATTCACAAAAACCTTTATTTTGGATGTGATTGTTGCCCAGCACTAATTACTAGTAATGATAACGATGGTAATATTGTGATATTTTTTTGCCTGAAATCATAATATATAAGGTATAATTTTCAGACTACATAGTGCAGCACTAATATGTAAAAAAATACATTTACATTGAAAAAAAGAATACATTTTTAAAATACGATTTTAAAATCTGTAAAAAAGGCAATTAAATGATGTTTTCTTGCTTGTGACTGTTAACCAACTTCAGAGAAGCCTTAACATGTGAAAGGGTTGTTAAATTGTTGAAATATTAGGCTGATTGACTTAATTATCATGGTTTATTTGACATTAACAATATTTTCAAAGGGTTCCGAAGCTCTCCAGTAGTGCACATCTGATTCATATGCAATTTATAATAGTGCCTGTATTTTTTATGTTTATTAAATAATTCTTAAAACTCTGTAGATATTAGTTGTTAATGTCTAATTGAAGTATAAATGTCGATAATTTTGTTGCTGTCATGCGATGCTGCCTATCAAGTTTACTGCTCATTACTGCTCATTTTTACTCAGTTCCTGTTTATGCACAAGTGACATTAACGTGACAGGATTTTAGAAAATTTAATAAACGTAAAGCGTAAGAGATCTGAGACCACAATAACCTCAGAATAGTTTCAGCACAGCCGTTAGCAAGAGGAAATAGAGAATATGCGATGTCATATGTGCTTCTCCAATCTTTCACGTTTGCTTGTGCACTTTCTAGTTCCGAGTTTTTAAGGGCAAGTAGAAAAATACAGCATCCAGCTATATGTGACACATCAACCAGAGACAGCTCTGCTTCTGCATGCATTAGTTTTCTGAATCAAACCAGCCTAATTCTTTATGCACATGAGCTAATCTGTGTTTTCTCTAATTGAGCTGGTTGCTTATGAACAGATGCATCACCGATGTCGTGCGTCCTCCATGCCAAAATACACGTAAGACAAACACAGATATCACATTTCACTCCCGCTATGATCTGATGGCGCTCGATCTTATGGCCAATAAGTTGCATAATGTGAAGTAAAATGCATGTTGCACACCTTAAAGTCAGGTATCCACTCTTTAAGCGCTTGCAGTGTATAGCAATGCACAGTAAAGCCCTGTATAAAGTGCTTCATTCATTCATAACCTTGATGGCATTGCATTGCATTGAAAGAGACCGCATTCATCCTGTGGCTTAACCTGATGAACCTGTTAGCATCGAAGCCCACATGTGACGTGTGATGTGGGATGCTGGCGTCGGGCGGAAATAATGAATGTCACTCATACTGTAGTCGTGTTTGACAGTGAGTCTATTCATCCAGCCGAGAGAGGAAATTCAGCAGCGTTTGTTCTGAATGAAGGGAGTTCAGCAGAGCACATGAAACTATTACTATTCATGACTGTCCAAAGCCAGTTCTCTGGCATCTTTACTGGCTGTTTGTTATTAGGTCCGATCAGAAACACATTTGTATCTCTAACCTGTATGAGAGAGGTTGCTTTTAATTGCCTGTTGGTCAGATGATGTTTAATAGGTGATGTTTGGTCACAGTAGAAAGTCTTTACATATGTCAGATTGGTGCTGGTTATTTATTTACAATTATAGTATTTATTAATATTTTGTGTTGTAGTTTTAATTGTACGCCATACTATTGTAATCATTAATTTTTTTTGAATACTGTAAAGCATTAATATAAGTTTTAGGAAAATCAACAATTAAAATTTTCAGACAATCATTCTTATTTTACGTATTTGTAGCAATATTGTAAATCAACAGCTATTTTGATTTTTTTTTTTTTAATCTTCATTTTAATTAACATTTTAGTAATTTTATTATGTGCTTTTGTCCTTTTTGTATTTTTTTATCTTTTATTTTTATGTTTTCAGTGTTCATTTTAATTTCACATTTGTGCTTTTCTTTATTTTTTTATATTTTTATATAGTAAAGGCAAAGCAAATTAATTTTTTTTTAATACAATAACAAAAGTATTTTTGTGTTCCACTGCTGCCTGTTTGAAACTATTTTTAACAGTTATAGTAAACGGTAACAAAGCTGAGGTGTCTAGTTGCCAGTCTAGTCAGATTATAGGTTTTATGTTTCTCTACTGTATAAAGAACGTGTTATAACCTGTACTGGAACAATGAACCTGTTGACTTCTGTAAACCGCTTTAAATGTAGTCTGATTGTTACTTCTCTTGGTCATTGCAAGTTTATCTTGAGTATTTCCTCCTTTAGACCATCGCTGTCCATTAGCTGTGACATTTGTTCTGCACTCTTCGTTGTATTTGACGTGTCGGTGTCTCTCCTCTCTTCACAGTTCTATCTCCAGGACACCAAAAGCAGCAATGGCACCTTCATCAACAGCCAGCGTCTGAGCCGAGGGTCGGAGGAGAGCCCTCCCTGTGAGGTGCTCTCCGGTGACATCATTCAGTTTGGGGTGGATGTGACTGAGAACACCCGGAAAGGTGAGGAAAGCCTGGCAGTAATGAAACTGTACTCCAAAAAATACTCCATTTTCGCGTTCATAAATGCATGTAAATATAATGTATATGTATAATATAATAAATATAATTACAAATGTAAATATATATATTTTTTTATATGAAACTAAATTGTTAAAATAATTATTTATATGTAATATTTACTTATTATTATGCTATTATTATTTATAAGAAATATATATGTATTGTTTTTTTTTCTTTTTTTACAAATTACCATATGAATTGTACCTTTTTTATTTGTAAAAACGAATCTAATTTATATATATATATATAGATAGATAGCTAGATATTTTTAATGTTATGCATGATATATAAAAAAATATATTGTAGTACATAATATATATAAAATATATTATAGTAATAATGTTACATATTGTTACATATTTAAACTACTTCATAATTATCAAATGCAATTTATATTGAATACTGAATATTAATAAACAATTTTTTATGAATCAAATATATTATACAAAATTCTTAAAATATTATTTAAAATAATATATTTGCATCAGAAAATGTACAAAGTATCTTCATGGAACGTGATCTTTAATTAATATCCTAATGATTTTAAGTACAAAAAATCTGTAAATTTTGTCTCGTGCAATGTATTGTTGGCTGTGCTACAATATACCTGTGCTACATGAATGGTTTTGAGGGTTTGTTTATGTTCTAGGCGCTGACGAGTGTTTTTTGTTTTATTGTAATATTTCGCTTTTTCATGTTTACATGTTTGTGTGTTATGGATCTAGAAACACGTTGACACAAATGCAGCCGTTACATGCTATGCTTTCTAAAGATGCCGTAATGCAGAGACGGCTTTCGAAACCCAAGTGCGCTGACTGGTTGCTGCTGTGCATGTGTCGTAACTCAGATACATGCAATGGGACGCTTTCACAATCAGATACAAATGCAAAGTAACTTACCCTTTAGAACGAGTGAAGGCAAACATTACTTTATAACGAAGCGAAAGTACACATGAACATGAAAACCTGTACTTTAACTGCTAATTAAAATTAGGTTCCAGTTTTCTTTGGAAATTTGGTTCCTGTCACGTTTGGGTGTTGTGCGTTGTTCTGGCACAAGTCGGCTGCATTTCATCAGAACGTCAAGGATTCTGGATGTTTTTGATGATCAAAGCATCTTGGGTAGCCTTGTGGTAGTACATTTTATGACCTGGTTATGCTTAGGATAACCCGTAGCTTTCCTCTTGTTATGAAAATAATGTTTTTTGTTTGCATAACCACTGTTGTCATACATCCTTAATTTCTGTTTCTCTTGTTGTTTTAGTCACTCATGGCTGTATAGTGTCGACCATTAAGCTCTTCTTACCAGATGGCATGGAAGCTCGGCGGCGATCAGAGTAAGTCCTGTTTTTTATGTTTTTGGAACCTAAATCTCCCAAATAAGCTTCTATCAATTCTTCGCTTAACCTGGTGCCATATTCTTTAATGTAGCTCATGCTTACAATCTCTATCGCTTATAAGAACATGCACATAATGTGATAAAATCTGTGAGAGCTGAGGGTTACAGCTGCTGATTCCTCTGATTCACTTGACCAAAACAGTATTTGCCTGTGCTTGTTCAGAGGAAATGACATGTGGGCTGTTACTGGGCAAATGCTGTATGACGGGAATTTAATGGAGGATCAGATCTCGGCTTTTATGCTGGTTTTTGTTCCGTGATTGTATCATTTCCTTTGTTTGATTATTTTCTCGGTTATTTAGCAAATGCACATTGCGTATTTACATGCATTATCTTGCGAAGATGCTCTTTTTGCCAGTAAGATGCCTTTTGATTTTGCATAATATTCCAAATGGAATCAAAGGAAATAATTTTAAGAAAAATAATGAACAAAAATATGTGTAAATTTACTTAAATGTCTATGTAATGTTGTTTAATTTAGTTTTACTTGGCCGTTTTTTCCGTTTTCTGTGGTTGAGTGATACTCATTGTATTTGCCCTCATTGTTATTATAGTTTAAAATAAAAAGAAATTACAGTTTACAATTTTATTTTACCTTAAAGTACTAAAATAAAAAATAACTGGAAACTAAAATAATAATACAATTAAAATAATTTGAAAACTAAAATAATAAAGACAATATTAGCTAACATGTATTTATACACTTATATAATAATAGTGCTGCCAAATGATTAATCGCGATTAATTGCATCCCAAATAAGTTTTTGTTTACATGTGTGCATAGTTATGTATATATAAACACACATGCATGAATATATTAAATAGAAAAGTTCCTTATATATTAAATATGTACGTTATAAATATATACGTATAAATACATGTAAAATATTTCAAAATATATGTACAGCACTAATATTATATAAATGCATAAATACATATGATCTAATTTTTATTATTTTAGTTTTAAATTTTTTTTAATTGTTTAGTTTTCAATTATTTTATTTTAGTACTTAAGGTAAAATAAATTGTACTTTTATTTTATTTTAAAATATAATAACATGATACACTATATAAACATAAAAACAAAAAAAGCAAAAGAATGATTAAAATATTGTATAAGATGACAAAATATAGACATTAAATCTAATAAATATTGACAAACTACACTATTTTTCAGTAAATCTACATTTGCTCTGCTTTAACACACAATATTCTTTTGCAAATGAGATGGCAGTGATTCCCACATTGTTCATCAGATTGTAATGACAGCTTGCAAAAAAAAAAAAAAAAAAAAAATCTTTCTTCATGGCCCAAAGGCCTCAATTACATTTTGTGCGTGATTCTCTGTGCCCCAGCCAGTCATTGATTTTTGATTGGATTTTGGTGATGCCGTGCTAACAGCAGACTGTCTGAGACGATAGATGAGCACAGGCACTGTAGGGGTCTCACGGGTTTCATCCGCTTCCATCTGCTCCGTTTCTACAGCATTAGTCTGAGTGTCACCAAATCCTGACAGCTTTTATTACATTGACATCTAGGTATATACCAGCAAAGTTCACCTGCATCCTCTTCATTTAGCTGAAAGGCTCTACCCCGGTTCAGAGCCAAGCGATGGTGTAGTTAGTAATCTGATGCTCAGCACGGCTGGCGTTTATTATGTTCATGAAGAGGTATATTGATGGTCTTGTTGACGGAGGGGATTTCCTACCACCGTATGAATGCTATGTTTGACTGTGCATGTATCAGCGGCTATAAAAATCGTTTAACGGAAGGCATCCGTGAAGCAGATGGCTCTCGCGCTGAGCGCTTCCCTGCGGACTTCGTTGCTGGCAGGACCTGTTAAACCAACTCGCGTGGAAACAAGGTGTGTGCTGTGGGCATCTGCCACTTTTGTGGCTTTTAAAGATTCTTACGGCTCTCCTCGCTTAACGTGGAAGTGCTTTCAGAATAAAGCTGACATTTAATGCGAGCACGCAGAAATGGCAGAGAGCTCCATAAACACTCGGACCACACACCTTGAGTCTCAGCTGCTGGCAGACAGCGTCTCTAAATCCACCCCGTAGCTAGATGCGTTAATGTCTGAACCTTATTTCTTTACTTTAACCCCTTTCTGTTAAGGATGGCTCAGGGATCGTTGACTGCTGGTTTAATAATTGACTAGTCTGTTAGTCTGATCAGCTAGTGAGCTGTTTCCCCCCCAGAACGCTTTTAAATAGCCCTCTATTATAATTTTGGAAATGTATTAATATATGTTATTATTTAATAAAGTATATTAATAAAAGCACATTTGTAATATGTATAAAAATGTGCTGTATAAACTGATGTATTTGCACATAATTTAATGCATATATATATATATATAATTTAATTAAGAACATCTACATATTAGCAAATTAATAATATATATTAATATAATCATATATTTATTATAACATATACATACATCATTCATATATTCCATATATATCAATATATGAATGTTGTGTGTATGTGTATACTGTAATATATTTGTGTATATTATATTGTGTATATTATGGATATATAAATACAAAAACATGCATGTATATATTAGAAATGTTTATTAAATATATTTATATATTATTAAGTACATCAAATATAAGAAAATAAATATATAAATGCATTTACATGTAAATACTTTCAAAATATATACTGTATGTGTGCGTTTTAAAATTATAAATAAACAGTACAAACACATATGTAAAGAAAAATGTTTATTTGGGATGTGATTAATTGATTTTAAAATATTATTTTAATATTTTATATAAACATTTTAAATATTCTAATTTATATACATATATTTATATATACATACACTATTTATGCAATGTATACAATTAAAATATAATATATTAAAATATATTTTATTAATTCACACGTATAAAATATAAATTAATTTGTATGAAAACATATAATACACTTGTTGTAACATTTACTTTTTTTTTTTAAATTAGGTTTAAAACATTTAAAAATATATATTATATGAATTAATATAACATGCACACACACATATATATATATATATATTTACATATACATTTACATATATATATATATATATATATATATATATATACACTGCTCAAAAAAATAAAGGGAACACTAAAATAACACATCCTAGATCTGAATGAATGAAATATTGATTGTCAATCAAAGTGGACAGACCTGGAGTTACATTGTGTTTTTTAACTGTTCCCTTGATTTTTTTGAGCAGTGTAAAAGTAAATAAAATGTATATGTGTAAAGATAAGCAAGCATATGAAAATATTCAATACATATTTTTCCTGTCCCACATTATTTATTCAGATGAATTAATTTTTAAGTTGGTGTTGCCGCTCCTGTAGAAATTATTTACTTGTTTTATATGAATTATTTGCAGTTGCACAAGCCTACTGTCCAATCTGTGTTTGCTCCGCTGCAGATGTTGTCATCCGCTTGGCATGTTCGGCAAACATCAGTTGTGTCCCGTGACGGCGGTGGAGCTCCTTGGCTGAGCTCTCGACCCAGTCGCATGTTCACATCCAGCTTGTGGATGTATTTATAGAAGCCACACGCGTCTAGTTGTTGAGCTCTTGCCTCTGGAGCCCAGCCAGGCCAGTGGAGATGCGTGTTTGGGGTTAGCGGCATGTGTCTGTGCGCTCTTCTGTTTATTAGAAGATGTATTCGAGGGATTGCTGTACGTGTCTGCGGTCAGGGCTTTTACTCGCCGTTCAAGGTCAAAAAGGCAGCCTGAGAAATGGTTCCTCTGAAAGCGTTACGTCCCACCAGCCTGCTGAAATTCTTTCCAGCTAGTCGACAGAAGACATCTGCTTAAGATATCTCCCCTCCTTTTAGAGCTTCTCAGCAAAATGCCTTCACTCTTTCCACTGGATGCCGAGGGTTTAGCCTCTTTCAGATAGTTCTGCATCGAAGGAACGGATAATTTATTGAAGGACAGGAAACGAGAGGGATGCAATGGTCATCGAGGGCTGGGCCGCCGCCGATTGTTTTTCTTCTCCATCTGGCGGTCGAGAAAGTCAAGCACTGGATGGAGATGTGTCCTGTTTCCTCCCGATTTCTTTCCTACTGTAATTGATCACAGATTGCAGCAGAGCTCCACAACCAGAACTGGGACATTGTTTCCACTTTACTCATAGAAAATGTAATGGATTTCCAATGTGCCAATCTCACTTTATTGGTTCCTTTGTGGCATTTTTAGTTTCTGTAACGTCGTCTTTAACTGTGATCTTGATGTGGGAGCTGCTTTATTATTTAAAATCTTCACTGATGAGCCAGTGCTAAATTTAAAGCTTTTTCTCTTAGCCATCAGGTATGTTCTGATTGGCTGTAGTTGACAGTCCAGTCGAGGTTGTGTATTTTATTACGTGACTGATTTGGTTTATCAGTGACTGAAGGATTTGTAGGGTTTGCGCTAACTCTGTATAAATCTGGATGAATCTCTTGTTAGTTGTTTTTTTTAGAAATGTATAAACGAACTGGTCGATCCATTTTGTGTGCTTTGCTAGTGCCAATAATTGAAAAAAATGTGACAGTAATTGGTTTAATTGGTTGTTTTATATAAAATACTTCTTCTTGATCCAGTTCAGAGTGTTTGCTTTGGCCTTTGTTGATATCTGCAAGTCTTCACGAATTATCAGTGAGCCCATGACTGCCATATTGGAACAACCACCTCAAACAAGTGTGTGTGTGACTGCAGGCTTGGAACAGGAGAGTTACTGTGACTCATCTCTGTCTTACATAAACACACACTCACAAGACACTGAGCCTGAAACCCATCAGTGCTCCAGTGGGAGATGCTGCTATCCCGAATCCTCTAAACTTCAAATCATAGAAATAGAATTATGCCTAGTTGAGTTTAAGTAGGCTATACACATCTTTAAATTTATAATAATAATTTTCCATTATTATATGATATGGATATTTATCATCAAAAGCTACTTCTACTTCTTTGTTAGACCTTTGGAATGAATGTAAACAGAACTAGCTTGTTCACAAATTAGCTAAAACTCCACAAAGTAGCTACTTGATTCATTTAGCAAAGCATTTTTTTCCCTTAAATTGCTTTACATTACATTTTTTCTAAAATCACGATAGCAAAACAGTCTCAGTATTATCGTGGTCACAGACAATATGCAGCTCTTTCAGGCAAAATAAATACATTTAAACGTCTTATTCTAATATAAAAGGTCTTTAAATTTGTGTGTTTTTTTTTTATTTTTTAGCTGTTATGCTTTGGCACAGTATCTGTCGAAGAAACTAAGACCAAAAGCACAATATCAATGTCTTAATCCTTTCATCGAGTTTAAGCACTTTGTTCAGGCAATCAGCTCATGATCCGGTGTTTTCCGTGCCTCAGAATGGCTCTGCTGTATTTTGTGTGCTGTGAGTGTAGCATGCATGTGGGCCATGTGGCAAATAATTGTAGTGTAAAGCAAAAATAATACACATTAAAAATTCCTTTTAATTTGTTGTTGTTGATATTATTATTATTATTATTATTATTATATTTTAATTTGTTAGTCTTTCCTGAAACAGTACTGTGAATGTAATTTAGACTGAGATGGTAAATATACCACAAATAAAAAATTGGGCCCCCTTTAAATTTCAGGTAGATACTTTTTGAGAATAATTTAACTTTAAAATGTTATTTTTTAAATAAATTAGTTTTTTGTATAAAAAAAAAGATATATATTGCAATAATTGAATAATTGTCAAATAAAATGCCTAAGAACCGTACAAATTAAAACATGCATGAAAAATATGTATCTTAGCTGTGTGATATTTGATACAAATAATGATTAATATGATTATTGTAAAAGTAGAACACGGAAGCAGCTTAAAGCATATGTCTGCGGTTTGGAGGTATTATAAAGCTGATGCATGGTCTTGCATTGAGCTGCATTCACTACGCAGAGCTGTTTAATGATGAGCTGCGCAAATTTGGGTTCATTATCAGCGTGATTTTGCGCAGCTCGTCAGTGAACAACGGCTCTGCGTGGTGAATGCAGCTCAATGCAAGACCACGCACCTGAAGGAATTTACCGCTGATTACAGAACAGGATTTACTGAGAAGATGCACAACACATATCACGCAATGATTATCGTGCAGCCCTAACAACATTGCCATAGCAGACTGTGAGATATGTAAACTTGGGATTGCAAGAGGTGGAAAACAAACATGAGAGTTTGGAGAGGAGAGAAAAAATGCCCCGTGACAGCTCGAAGGAGCAGGACATTACAGCCCAGATAGCACAAATTCAACTTTTTCTTTTATATTTACTGTTGCACTAAAGTCCAAAAGTGGAGAATTATTATGTTGTTTATACTTGATAGTTCAAGCTACCTCATAGAAGTGCTCTGTTTGTTAACAGAGTTGTATGTTAAAATAAGTTGAATTAAATAAAAAAAAAAAGAAGAACATCCTCTATCTGTTTCTTCGCTCTTCTTTATGCTTTTTTATGTATTATAGAAGTATCTGATCAGGACTCGGTATCGGCAGATACTCAAAATCAAATGACTCGGACTCGAGGGCAAAAAAACCTGTTTCAAAACTGCTTTTTAGTATCCAGTAGTAATATTTATGTATATTATGAATAACTTTATGGGTTATTGTGAAGATTTTTGAGCTTCTATATGTATTTGACTATAGCTTTTCTCAAAAGAAAATCTTCGGAGCAGCTCTGGTGAAGTTTGCAGGTTCATGTCTCACTCGATGCAGATTCTGAGGACAGAACATGCAGACTTATTAGTCATTACATTTATTTCTGTCGTGTGATTGCATTATAGGCTGTTAGATCAATCCATGCCAAGTAAAAATGTCTTGAGCTTACTTATTACAAATTGCATATAATGCACAGTTTACATACTAAATATATCAGTATGGATGTGTGTTTTTCTAAAGATACCCTCTGTGTTACATGTGACATGCCTCATTTATGAGGATTTTTGTGGGTCACTATTATGAGCGTCCCTCGAACGTTAACTTCCCCTATGTCTGCTGGAATGCTCTCCAACCCGCTGGCTTTGTTTCTTTGAACGAGTTACTGAGCCGATGCCATGGGGGCAGACGCCAGAGGATCAGGTTCTGCTACTATTGTCCCGCCTGAGTTTCACTGCGTATGAAATTTGGAAAGCTCTTCAGGTGGCTTTGTAGCTCTGAGGGACTTGAGTGTTTTATTTCAGAAGAGTCTGGAACGATCACATGACGAGCTCTTGAACTTTGACCGCTGTTAGAGGCGTGGATGGTGTCAGACTGTGTCGGAGCGCACCGAGGATCCAGGCGTGTTATCAAGCTGCTAAAGAGAGCATGAACGCATGTGCTTCTGCTTAGCGCCTGAAAGAAAAATCGCAAGACCGCAGACATGGAAGTGAAGACTCGCTGATGGATGTGGCACTATAAATCCTGCTTTTCTTACGCCTCAGGTAACAAGACTTTTCAGAAAGAGGGATCAGGAGGCTTTTAAAGGAATGACGCAGTAAAAGTGGGAAAAATGCTCGTCATGTGAATTCTATCCAGCAGGAAGTTTTTATATGGGTGTGTTGAGGCCTGAACTATCTTGACTCATCGTTTCTCTTTATATGTTTTACAATTGACTTTTAAGTTTAATGTAGGCTTGAGGCTAGATATTTAACAATTAATATAATTTGCGTTTATTATATATACAAAAAATAAAAAATCTGTTGTGTAATAATGTTATTATATTTATATTTAATTATATTTAATAATGTATTTTTTTCTTAGTCTTATTTTATTTTAAATTACTTAAATTATTTTATAATTAAAATTGTATGTTTTATTTTTTTGTAATATTTTTATGTTATCTGTTTATTTTAATTGTATTTTATTTTTATTTTATTATTGCTTTATTTGGGCTGTTTTTTAGTTATTATTATTTTAGTTCCTTTTAATTTTTTTTAGCTTCATGAAGGCATTTTCCTTTCCTCTGTTGATGTTTTTCCTGTTCCAACAGGACGTTTATACAGGATTTTAAAGGGTTTGTCTTTTTTTAACCCTAATCTGTAGTTAAGATTTATCTGGCAATATTATGGAAGTTAAATTACTTAGTTACATTATTGAGAAGCTCATGGAGCCAAATAAAATGTCAGAAAGCATTTTATTGGGCAAAATGTTGTCTAATGTCTGAATTGTTTAAATGTATATATGCAAAGTTTATGGATTGATGTTTTAGAAAGCCTTTGTCATGTTTGGTCAGAATGTTTTTCTGGATTAAAGGGCATCATCAGCATGTTTTTCTTGTTCCTCAGGGTTTATGGTTTATCAGGTGGTTTGCTCCAATTCTCCAGACTTGATTCAGTCAGACTTGTTGGACAAAGTCCTGGTGACAGAGAGCCTTTCATAATGTGTATCTCCATGCTTGCTTTCTTGAGCTCAGAGTCCACAAGAATCACTGCTGACCTTTCGAACCCACGGCTAGTTTGTGTCATCTAAGTGCAAGAAACTGTGTTTAAGTGCAGCTTTGGAGAGCTGTTGAGGAGTTCAGCAGATAAATGTAATGATTTATTAGCATGTCTGAGATTAATATCCCAGAATTTTATATCTCAATGAGTTGTCGACTATTGTTTTGTTTTTATTGGCAGTTCTGTATATTATATCGTGTAATATTGCAAAAACGGTTTAAATTGAACTGAAACACTATAAAAATTAAAACTACTGTGAAATAAATGTGTATGTGTGTATATATATATATATATATATATATATATATAACCTAATAAAAATTACACACTTATGCACTATAAAAATTAAAATTACTATAGTATATATATATAAAACTTTTAAAAAATGAGGAAAAAAACTCATACACTTTAAGAAATAAAAACATATATAAATATATGTATAAAATATATATATATATAAAAAACCTAATAAAAATGACAACACTTATAAACTATAAAAAATAAAAACTACTTTATTTTATTTTCATCAAATGTTATTTTAATTAACTATGCTTTTAAAAAATAAACTTAAATGTAGCTAATTAAATATATTACATAATATAGTATATAGTATATAGTATATACATTATAAAACTAAATTAAAAATATGAACAAAAACGTAATATTAGTAAAACTATTTTATTCAGAGTTAAAATTAAAATCAATAAAAACTACATTTAAAAAAATTTTAAACACAACTTGCATTAAAGAAAATATACAACTTGAAATGAATTGAAAATGTTAAACACTATAATTGATATAAAATATATATATATATATATATATACACTATATTACCAAAAGTTTTCGCTCACCCATTCAAATGATCAGAATCAGGTGT
>JAUMHI010000052.1:16585732-16599787 GCA_032359435.1 Enteromius unitaeniatus | reverse complement strand
CGCCTCCCGAACAGTATTAGGTAGATTGTTCCAGAGTTTGGGTGCTAAATAAGAAAAAGATCTGCCACCTGCAGTAGGTTTTGATCTTCTAGGTATTATCAAATGGCCAGAGTTTTGAGAAAGCAGCATGAAAGCAGGACTATAATGTGATAAGAGCTTGCTCAAGTACTGAGGAGTTAAGCCATTCAGGGCTTTATAAGTAATTAACAAGATTTTAAAATCTATATGATGTTTGATAGGGAGCAAGTGCAGTTCTGACATTTTTACATTTATATTCCTGTGCAAAAACCCCTGGGGGGCTTTCAGAGAACCAGATATGAAGTATTCGTAGCAAGCAATTAAATAATAATCTAAAAGCGACTAGATGTGGGTCCAAACTACATATGACATTTTGAAATTGATCACAGTAACAGTTAGAATTTTCTAATGCATACGGTGAATGGTACAAAAACTATTACACTTTAGGGCGATGTTTTCTGAGCTATTTCATCATGGTCTCATTGATTTAACACTGATAAAGTGGTATTAAAATGACTTTTTTAATGTAAATCCTGAAATAGTGAAAATTCTGTCCTGAATTGTGTTTTCTAAACTAGAATAATAATTCATAAAATTCACAAAATTGTAGTGAAATAAAATGTAAATTCAGTTACATATGTGTGTGTGTGTGTATTTTTTTTTTTTTTAATTAGTATTACAATTTCTTCATTATATTTAACACATCCAAAATATAAATAAATTAAAACCTAAATTAAATAAACGTATTGTTTAAAATATATATTTTTAAATGTATGCCGATTTTATTTATATATATATATATATATATATATATATATATTTATTTTATCCAAAAATAATTTTGTAGCCATAAATGCCCGGAGTTACAATTTCCTAATGTGTTTCCAAATTTGACTCCAATGCATTTTGCCTGAACTAATGGCTTCCTGAAGACATATGAAAAGGTGTGAAAAACTTATCTATCCTCAATATCAATGCTCGAGTGTCTGAGGGATAGAATCATCAAGGATTTCGAAACAAGCTGCATGATTTGAGGTATCATTCATGTTCGAGCAGGATGAGTTATTAATGCAATACTAAGGGTGTGGGCTTTCACTCATCAGTTTATCTCTCCTTTTTTAGGTCTCTTCGTTTTTTATAGCCATATTTTTTTTCATGCAGCGTTGTCTTTGTATGTGTTTGTAGAAATGGACAGGAACCTGGAAGCTGGAGACACTGAGCAGGTCATTCCACACCTCCACCGAGAGCTGCAGGAGGCCCAGGAGCTCGCCAACACTGGCAAACAGAAATGTCTCGAGCTGCAAGGTACGGCAGCGTGCTGAACGCTCCTTCAGTAGTGATTCAGCATTAATAATCGAGGGTCACAACTGCTCTGGTTTTACTGCGAGTTGCTGAACGTCTTTTTTTTCATCAGCCCTGCTGGAGGAGGAGAGGAGAACCAACAGACAGCAGACTGAAGAATCTGCTAAACAGATTCGCTTCTTACAGAGTGAGTCATTCAACTTGAGTTGTGCCTTAATTTAATCTTCAAAAAGATTTCTAATTATAACCATCAGTTTGGGTTGACTGGTTAATCAGTTTTAGTCATGGAACTGAAATGAAATAAATGTTTTGAGAAAATATACGTATTTTAATGATCAATTAACTGGTCTGCTTGTATTTACCAATCGACACTCTAATAAAGCTGTGTTGTTATACTTGTTCCTTTAAGGCCACTTAAAGTAAAGTGTGACCCAGCATCAACTAAAAAAATATGTTTGTGATAATGAAGATGAGAGATTGTAAAATCTCACATATCCCTGTAACTCTTCCTCGTCTTCAGCTCAACTGGCGAAGCTCCAGTCTGATATGGAGGCTTTGCGTGAGCAGAGAGAGAACACTATCACCACCACCCGTGAGGAGCTCTACAGCGCTCAGGAGGAGATCCTGGTGCTCCGGCACGCCATGGAGGCCGCTACCGCTGAGCGGGAGCGAGAGATCGCCGCCCTGCAGGGAGACCTAAGTGTCGTCACCGCCGAGCTGGACAAGTGGAGACAGACGGCAGCCAAGTATGAAGTGGATATCAGCAACCTGCAGGCCAGCTTCCAGCTCCAGAGCCAGCACCAGGAAAGAGCTAGCCAGCTCCAAGGTACTCCATTGGCTGTTAGGAGAATCGCTGTTAAAGCCAGACCCGGTTCAGCGGTCAGGCCAGCTTAGCATGTCGTCATCTGCGCTGTGTCCCTGATGTGCTGTTTGGCTAGTAATGTTCCCTGGATGTCATAAATCAAGCTGACTTCAGAGGAACAATGGCTGAGATCATCACTGATCTGGTGTTTTGTGATCGCTCTCTTTTCTAGCGCCTTTGATTCCTGTTTGGAAACATTCGTTTCCTGTAATTTGCTGTGTTTTGAGTTAAGTTTTTCTGAATTGCTGGCCATGAGAAGAGAATTGAGTTTGAGTTAAATGAGTAGAAAACACGCAGTACTTAAAAGATTGGAGTCAGTGAGATTTTTATGCAGCAAAGACGCATTAAATGTGACCTTTATAATGTTACAAAAGATTTCTGTTTCACTAAATGCTGTCTGTCTTTTAAGCTGCGTATTGATTTAAGAATCCAGAAATTTTTTTTTACAAAAAATATATTTAAAAAGTTTAAGCAGCAAATTGATTTCTAAAGGGTCATGTGACACTGAGGACTGGTGTAATGATGCAGGAAATTCAGCTTTGATCACAGGAATAAATTACATTTGACTATACATTAATATAAAAAAACAGCCATTTAAAATTGTAATATGTTTTCACAATTTTACTGTATTTTTAATCAAATAAATGCCGTCTTCGTGAGCTTTAAAAAATATTTAAACATCTCCCAGACCTCAAACTTTTAAATTAGGGTAAATTCAAAGATTGAATATACCTCCCTGTAGCAGAGTGTAATGTTTTATTGGCTATACTATTAAAATATAGCTATTTTTATTCAGTGTGATTCTGTACACCTCACAAGACTGATGTCTTGAGAAAGGCACACATGCGGTATTAATTTCACTGGGGTCTTTCTCTCCAGGCCCTCTTTAATGTGTTGTCCAGAGTCACGGAAATAGTTTAATTATCGTCCATCCTGCTGGGTTTATTATTTATTTATACATAAAAATGCACTTAAAAGTGTTCTGACAGTGCCTCTGAAAGCGTTTAAAGCCATTTTAGGCTAAACAGGATCTCAAGCAGTAAAACTGAAAGTAACAGGATAAAATAAACTTTAATGATGTACCAAAATAAAAAACATGGTAAAATAGCCTATGTTTGGAATGACGATATATGCGTTTTTGTTTTAATTTAAAAACAGGTGATGGTTTTATGATGATTTGCAGAAAATGTCTAATTAATAAAATAGTATCTTTAAATATAGGCTATATAAAAAATATAAAATGGGACTGGAAAAAAAATATTATACATAAAATGTTTATTATATTGTAAAAAAATAAATATATATATATATATATTTTTTAATATACACGTTCATTATAAATTGCATTAAAAATGTTACATATAAAATAAATTATGTGATATATTTATACATTTGTGATAAAATTTGTTACAGTATAATATATAATATACAGTTAAATATTTGTATTTATTTATTTTTTATGTTTTTATTGTATTTTGAGCTGAACAGTGGTTGCACTTTAATACATTGTGTAATGGGTTTGAGTGGAGGCAATCAAGTTCAACCTCAATCAAATGGAGTTTTTCTGTTTCTGTGTGTCAGGTGAATTGGAGAAGCTTCAGGGTGAGTGCTGCAGTCTGCAGAATGAATGTGACAGTCTGCGGGCTGAGAAGACAACACTGATGCAGAAACTGCACAGACTAGAGGAAGAGCTCGACAGGTGAGTCGCATTCACACAACCAGGCTCTCTGTGGCATTTAGATCGTTTCACACAACAGAAGTGAGTCAGGTTTTTAAGCACCTTATGTCAGATTCCACACCTGCTCTCTTAAACGAGCGTCTTTGACTCACCGTATTGCACAACAACTGCATCTCTTTGTATTTACAAAAGACCGTTTCAGTGATGCATTTTCAAATAACTGGTTACCATTGTAATCTTTAAGTACCTTTGTCCTGTACTTAATCTCAGCTCTAGGCAGTGTGTGTACGACTCTGTGCTGACGTTATGGTTTTATAAGTCACCACTATGAGCTCATGTGCCCTAGAGCTTCACATCCCTGTGAGGAATGTTCTGCAGCATTCTTTCCCATGACACAAATTTATTCCATTCATTAGTCAGTTTTGTGAAAGCTCCACAGAATGTAAACAGCACAGTCTTTGACTTTTATTTTCCGTTCTTTGTTTCGCAGCTCCAGAGAGCGAAGCGCGACGTTGAGCAGCAGCCTGAACGCTTTGGAGAAATCCCAGGGAGACTGGGAGAATAAACTGGGCTCAATACAAGACCGGCACCAACAGGACGCTAGCAAACTGAAGGTCCAGCTCGCTCAAGCCGAAAGCCGCACCAGAGACCTGCAGAAAGAGGTACAAGCAACCAAAGACCACCCAGATCTTTTATTGAAAATAAGCTGCCAAAATGCGCAACACATTACATTTATTCAGCAAGGATCCGTGAAATTAGTTCTGTCAAACAATTAATTGCAACCAAAATAAGGTGTTGTTTACATACTATATGTACATTTGTCTTATATACATATGTACATATTTACATATACATAATAAAAATGTCTTATTTTTGATGCCATTAATCGTTTGACAGAACTAGTCCAAATTGATAAAAAGTGACATTTGTCAGATTTCAAATAAATGTTTTTTACATTTTATTAATTTATGAAAGAATCCTGAAAAACTAAATTTCAAGATTTCATCTGATAATAATCATATCAGAATTATATTAGCATATTAAAATGAATTCTAAAAAAAATCATGTGACACTGAAAACTGCAGTAATGATGCTGAAAATTCAGTTTTCCATCTCATAATTAAATTGCATTTTTTACATAATTTTACATAGAAAGCAGTTGTTTTATATTGTAATATTACTGATTTTACTGTATTGTTAATTAAATAAAGGCAACCTTGGAGAGAAGATCTGACTGCTTTCAAAAACATTAAAAAACCGAATTTTTAAAAATGTATTTGTTTGTTTTTTTTTAATGTAGTGGTTGTATAATCTCTGTTTCTCTGCAGTACGACGACACTCAGAACCTGCTGTCAGATCTGCGGCAGAGGTATGAGCAGACAGAGCAAGAGAAATGCTCCATCAATGACGAGCTGGAACAGTGCAAGGTCAACCTCAAACTCCTGCAGGAGAAGGGCAGCAATGTGAGTTCAGGTTCCTTTTCCAGAACTTTCAGGTTCTCCTCTTTTCCATCTTTATTACCCAGAAGAAGAATATTTTCCTTTTTAAACACAATTTATTCTTCATTTTTGGCCAGTTAATTTGCCACACAAAACAGTAGTTATTACCTTAACCTCCCACAATTCTCTCAGTACAATCCCTTGCTCACTGCTGATCACAATCACGTGTCATTGATTTGATTTTAACACAGATAAATTGTAGATTAATTGTTTAGGTTATTGTTTGCTGTGATCTCAAACACTGTCCTCGTTCCTGATGTCCTGCTTCTAGATGTTCAGATGTTTCTGTGGTTTTGGGGCGTTTGATATTTTGGTTTGTTTGTGTTGATTTATGGTCGGTCTCTCCCACCGCACCCTATTATGTGGCTGTTTTTGTTTGTATACGTTTGTATGTTTGTTGTAGTCGTTCGACTTCCCCAGCCTGATTTCCGTTGAATAGTTTGAAGATTGATTTTTTGTTTTATTTGTAATATCCCTTCCCTCCTCTAGCCATCCATATTGCAGCCTGTCCAAGCCATTTTCATCGGTCTATTCCTGGCTTTGCTGTATTGGTGCTTCGGCCAGTTGTGGTAGAAAGGTACACACGCTCCTGTTGAGTCTGTTTGTGTGTCTCCTGTTTATCCACCTCTGTATATATCATCACATATATACGACCTGTGCATGGCAAACTCTCATCCGTCATCTCTGCACCCGCTTCGCCCCAAAATCCCTTTTCGGTGCTTGGCGACACGTGGGAACTCTTAACCGATTCCTCATCCACCCAGAATCACCAATTACTAACCAAACACATTAACTGTCTTGTCTTGCTCGCATCGGCATATAAATCTCTGCATTTGGGGATTTTGGATGCTTTTTCATTTGAGTTTTTTTCTGTTTTGGGGCATTTTATTCATCACATCATTTTTCTTTTGCTCTTCTTCTTTATTTTTGTCAATTAAAGGCATATTTCATCCAAATATGAACATTCTGTCATCATCTACTCGCACTAATGTTGTTTCAAGCCTGTATGACTTAGTATTATTCAAAGAACTCAAAAGAAGAGGTTTTGACTAATGTTCATGCTGCTCATTTCCATGCAGTGAAGGAATAAAGTGATCAGTGGCTGTGAAAATAACTCGACAGTACATACAACTTGTGGATTATTCATATATATATATTACTATTAAAACAGTAATACTACTGAAAAAAAATAAAAATAAAAAGTGTTTAATCATAATTATTATATATTAAAGGTCAAATATTTTTTTAATAGAGATTATTTTTACAAATATATACTGTATTTGTCCCACAGAAGAAAACTAGGAAAGTCATAACTGTTTGAAACAACATGAGAGAGCAAATGATGCCCAATTTGTCATTTTTGAGTGATCTGTTCCTTTAAACGCAGCTTTTCTTTCTTTGGGTTTGAAGAAAGACTGTTGTGTTTGCTTTATATCTCCTGTGAGGTAACTGGTTCTCCCAGTTTTACTTAAACTTTACTTAAATATTTGCTTTTCCTATCTTCTCCCTCTTTCTCTCCGTTTATCGATGTGTTTCTCCTGTAACTCTCTTCCTGTCTCTTTAGCTCCAGCCTCCAGTGCTTCTGTCCTGGTTGCTCTGGTGCGTCTTCACCAGCACTCTTTATTAATCTCACTGCTGTCGTTTCAGAGCGGATGGATGCCTTGGATGCCGGTGGTTGCCGCCGTGGTTGTCGTAACAGCAGTGGTGCTTTACCCCAACTTCTCCAAGAGCTCCTCCTGAGAACCAATCAGAACACTCGTCTCTACCACTTCCTGTCCCCAGCACGGCCCTATGTCCAATCCCAACGCTCAGTCTAAACCTGAACATGATACCTCTCGATTTTGACAATACAGCCCCAATGTCTGTGTAAAATGCAAATGTATATAGTATAGAAAGAAAGAGGGAATAAAGTTGTAACGCATATTATAGAATAAATAATCTATCAGCGTTTTTTTGTCACTCAGACGGGAGTTTTGATGATTAAACTGGCCTAAACTAGGTCTACTGTTTTGTTTTCTGGAATGGGTACCACATTTTCTGTTAGCAAGCTTTCGTTTTTTTCTTCTTGTGGTTTGCCATCTTAGGTGTACAGCCAAATAAGAAGGGCACCGAGGGGCGAAGTGCCTACTTTAAATACTACTAGGACTAGTTCACATTGAAGTGCCACTCATGCAGCGTCTCATCAATTGGAATGGGGAAAAAAAGTCTAAATTTCACGTCGTCTGTGCTGTTATTGTGTGTTCGACCCGACAGGCTTCTAGCACAGTGATGTTCTTGTTCTCTATGGCTGTTTTCTCTTGTATCATGTATTATAAACAAAATGTTCATGTCAGAGACACTACAAGTTATCTAGGTGAATTCGACGTTCTCGACATCTTAGGATTGCGGTCAGCGTCAAACGGATTGACCTGAAAAGAAAAAACGTAGCTTTTTACCAACACACTGTCCTGCTGTTCGGACTGAGATGTGGAGTGTCTGTCGTTAAAACTCCTACCGTACCTCCTGAAAAAAAAAAGGCTCTGGGATTTTGCTGCCTTACCTGTTACATAGGTTTCTTTTTACAGAATGAAATTGGATGCAATGGCTTTAAGACGGCATGGGTGGAAGCGTCACAGATGCGCTCTCGTCAAGCACAGAAATGGGTGAGAGTGAATTATTTGGTTGTTTAAATGTGGATGTGCAAGCTGCTCTGAGACTGCGGGGAGACGAATTAACCAATGATGTGTTTGGTGTGTGGTTCACATTTGTCTGCTGTGCTGTAAATAAACAGTCTTGGAGCAAAAAAGCCGGACTCATCTGGTTCAACGTGTCGAGGACTTTTTTCGTTTTTTGTTTTACTGCAACAAAAATCCATCGGAACACTTCCACATGGATTTGACCACGAATGCAAAAAAGCAAAGCTTGTAGCACAGAAAAGGATAGCTTTAATCAGATCTCTTGCGTCTTTAAACAGCATGGACTCTTTATTTCTAAAAAAAAAAACATCGTCCTTCACCACGGAAGAACGCTCACAGGCCGTTTGTAAATATGTATGTATGAATGTTTGTGTGTAAATATGTTATAGTCACAAAATAAACATTGGATATAAATGATATCGGTCACATCTAATTTGCTGCTGAAGCCAGTTTCTAGGATATGATGCGTTGGCCTTTCCTTATCCTTTTAATTGAGATACCAGTTCAAGTTTAGTTTTATAGATGCATTTCTACCTTTGTTTAGGCTTGAACACATGCAGTTTTTAAAAAAGCTTTTTTTTGGTTACTTTTAAATTGTTAATTAGAGTTTTGCAACTCTTTAACGATGACAAGAAACGTTCGAACGGTGATGAAAATCTAAACAGGTCGTAGCTGAACCTATCGAGGCTGGTTTTTGTGAGCATAAAGTTTGTGTTTTTGTTTCTTCTGTCAGTTCGTAGCGGTGGAATAAAGTTGAAAATCTCAGCTAAACCCAGGCCTTTGGGGGAAAAAAAAATCTCTTTAAACTGGTCACCAACTACTAACCAAGTCAGTACAGCACACTGCCTGTATATATTTTTATTCGTATTGTTTTTGAGTTTTTTTCCTCTTGAACTGAAAGAGCTCGGAAATAACACTTTTGTTTTGTTTTGAACATCGAAGATAGTTCAATGTCGAAATTATATTTTGTAAAGACATAGAATGATATAACAAGAGTTTCTGGAATACAGAAAGGGTATTTGCACTAACAAGTGTGATGTGCATGACTTCAATAAAACAACTTCACTTTCTTTGACTGGTTTGATTATTTCACAGAAAATACAGGAGATGTGTTTTAGCAGAGGTTCAAAATTTACATAAAAACGATAATAATAAGGTGAATACATCCCTCATTTCTTGAAACATTTGAATGCAAACATATGGCGTGATGGTTTTCAGCTTAAATGTTGTTTATTGAAATAACCACAAGATGGCAGCCCTTGCAATATATGTTTTTTAGAAGCTCATGTTTCTGTTTTATTGGAATGCATTATAAAACGTCTTTGGCATTTACAAGGGGATATATTTGTTCTCATGACAAGATTATAGCCTAAGCGTTCACATCTCCTTGATCTTTGTTTCCAATAAGGTGTGGAATGTCTCGAATAGCTTTTCTCAATTGCTCTTTTGTCTGGAGATCCGGACAGATCTGTAAACTTGAGATTCGGTGTTTCCTGCAACGGTTCTCAAGGAAGCCTGATACAGTGCCATCTTTCTGCACCCACTGCCAAAGCTCATTGACTGCTTTGACACATCCAGGGCCCCTGGGGGCCTCACTTTGACATCAGTGTGACGTGGGCGTGTAATCGGGCCCTGACTCAGGACATCAGCGCTGATAGGAAGCTCCCGCCCCGGCTGATAACACCCGACACACCCGCTGTATCAGCACTGAAGCCAACTCAAATCACAGGCTTTGTTCCCAAGTAGCCTAGTATTACACCAAATCAAAATTCCCCAAAAAACCTTTCAGTGAACAGTTCTAAAAGAAGCATTTTATTTTTAGTGTGAAGAACATTTGAATCGTTTAAAGAAGCTTTTGTGAAATGAAGAAGGTGCTTGGTGCAAACTGATGCCAGTAAAGTTATAAAACTGGTGTGGTGCCATTTCAAAAGGTACATGTTTGTACTTAAAAGGTCAGTTTTGGTAGATATTAGTACGGAAAGTGTACGTATTTGAACCAAATAGGTACATAAGTGTCCCTTTTGAAAAAGATACCGCCCCAGTGACAGCTTTTTGTTTTAGAAAAATGAATCCGCTGCAGTTGATGTCTCTTATATATAAAGGAATCATGATTAATCATGTTTAATTGATGAAATAAACACAAACCCAGTAGAAATTGAATTTGAAGGTCAGTGTGATGAAAAATGATGAACAAAACAAAACGAATATTATGTTATAGTAATTAATAGAAAATGCTGTCAAGTGATTAATTACATCCAAAATAAGTATATTTATTATGTGTATATAAATGCACACTAATGCATGTGTATATTTCAGAAAAATGTTTACATATTAAATATTTATATAGGCCTATATATACTTTTATAAACATTTATACGTTTTTTTAATAAGTATATAATGTATGTGTTTGTATTTATGTATACATAATAAATATACACAGAAAACATGCAAACAATGCTCATAAAAGTTTGACAGCACTGATTAAAATGTATACATTTTTTGAGATATGGGGGGGGCAAGTTAAAGATAGGGTATGCATATGCAACTGATATAAAATAATAAGTAAATGTAATAAATTATCAGCTCTTATACATGCTATAAATGGGAAGAAATAAAACAGATCAGTTTACTAAAAATGCATGCCACATTAAAGGCTATTTTGGTTCCTTTTAAAAATCCTTAAAGATTAACTATGAAATTTATCAAAAGTACTGCTCCAAAGTTCTGGGAATCTCAGAAATAAAGCATGATGAATTGTTAAATATGTGCCCTTCAGACAGAAAATGTGCCTTTGATTCCATTACAATGAATAGTGCTGATCTCCTGATGATTCAGATGCACCTGGAAATGTGATGCCAGCACTATCAAAGCTCTCCTGCAATCTGCCTGAGGGCCTTGGTTTGGTGCAGCCTGTGGGTTTGAGTCCAGACAGACAGACAGACAGACAGGCGGACGGGTAGAGGCTGTAATCTGCTTCAGACGCTTACTCAGCTCAGAAATCCTTTCTCAAGTGACTGATGCATCATCACCGTCACCGAGGTTAAAAAAATAACAGAGGCAAGACAGACTTTTTATTTTTCTCATATTTACTTCTCTTTCAGTCTTAATTTAAAGAAATAGCTCACCGGAAATGACACTTTGCTAAAAATGTACACAATAGAGAGTTTATTTCTTCATCAGATTTAGAGAAATGTAGCATCACTTGCTCACCGACGGATGCTCTGCAGTGAATGGGTGCCGTCAGAATCATAACATCATAATAATCCACAGCACTTCAGTCCAGCAGATAACATCTTGAGAAGACAAAAGCTGTGTTTGTAAGAAACAAATTCATCAAATTCTGCTAAAAAACAACTCCATAATAATAACGTTTTTCACTGAAGGAATCAAGATTATGTGATGGTTTGAAGTTAAAAACATCTTCTCCAGGTGTTGACTGATGGACTGGAGCGCTGTGGCTTATCGGCTCTCATTCCGACGGCACCCATTCACTGCAGAGCAACTCATTTACATCTTGAGTGGCCTGAGGGTTTTCACTTTTGGATGAACTGTTCCTATAAGTGTTTGGCTTTGATTCGAATGCTTCTCAAACAGAAGAGCTCAACTGCTGTCATATCGCAGATGTGCGTCTTTCTTTTTATTTGTAAGAGTGTGATGCAATGTCGATCCACCCTGGTGACTAATGCTGATGGTGTACTGTACGCTGCATGAGAAACGCTGGGGATGGCAGAGCTGTAGCCGCTGTTGATACTGGAGAGAATATTAAGACTCCTGTCAGCAAAGGTGGGAAGCTGTGCAGGATATGAGGGTGAGAGGAAAGGCACGTATAATGAAAACGTCTGTTATGATTGTAAAGCGCTGCTGACACCTTCCCAGAGACCAAACAAAGCCGACAGTGTGGTGCTCAGGAGCTCGCCAAGCGTGTGGAAAACATTTGTCTGGCGAATCATAAAAGTGTCTGAAAGCGTGCATTACTGAGATGCATCTGAAATCTGTTACAAGGCCCTGTGTGGCTTTCATCAAACAAGCAGAAAGCGTTTGGGGTCCTTTTGTGGAGAACATTTCTGCAATCAGTACAGATTTACACGATTATCTGCTCTAGATCACAATGAAAATGAGGCTACTAGAGAAAACACACACTTAAAAGTACATCTAATCACTTCTCTTAACATTCATCAGTCTCTAAAGTACAATGCTTTTATATACTTTTCTTGTAAAATAATATATATTTATTTATATTTAGATATTCTTATATAATTAGTCATTTATTTAGTATTTATTATTCATTTAAATTTTCATTTTTATTATTTAATTTTCAGTTGCATTTAAAATTATTTAGATTCAGGTTTATATATCAGCTTAAGCTTAATCCAGTTTTTCTGTGGTGCAACTTTTTCCATCTAATGTTTAAATGTTATTTTATTATTAAAGTTATGTTATTTCAACTCAATTCAATTAATACATATTCTTCATAATATTCCTGGTATTTTTTTTTTCATTCATCCATTTGTTTCCTTATTATTATTTACTATTATGCATTTATATGCATATACATTTATATAATCACAAATAAGTCTATATATATATATATATACATATTTATTTGTAAATATCATCAGTCTTTAAAGTACAATGCTTTTATATACTTTTCTTGTAAAATAATATATATTTATTTATATTTTAAAATATGTTTAATGTAATTTTTCCATTTCTTATATTTAAATATTCTTATATAATTAGTCATTTATTTAGTATTTATTATTCATTTATTTTGTTATATGAATTTTCATTTTTATTTTTTAATTTTCAGTTGCATTTAAAATGATTCAGATTCAGATTATTTTTTGTTTCCTTATTATTATTTACTATCATGCATTTATATGCATATACATTTATATAATCACAAATAAGTCTATATATATATATATATACATACACACATTTATTAATCCTAAACAAAAACGTTTCATACTTTAAATTAAAAATACACAATTATAAATATGTAAAAACAACCATGCATGTGCATTTTCATTTTATTGTTATGTTTTACAGAACAGAAAGAACATTTACTGCAATTCGCAAAGAAATGCATAATTAATATAAAATTGTATATACGGCATATATTTCCTGCTTGACTTTATTGATCTTTGCGTTCATTAAACATTGCTTTTAGCGTCTTGCCGTGTCTATAGTGTCTCTCCGGTTCCCGCGGACAGAGGAGGGTTGTGCAGAGGCAGGTGGGGTCTGATGCTGCGCAGGTGTCGTCACGCGCTCTCCGTATATAACCGCGCGCGCAGGCGCATCGCTCGCGAGAGAGAAACACTTCGGAGAAGAGAGCGCTCGAGCGCAGACGCATCCAGAGTTAATAACTGCACAGCACGCCAGAGTTCAAGCACCATGCCGGCCACAGAGAAAGACCTGGCGGACGACGCGCCGTGGAAGAAGATCCAGCAGAACACGTTCACTCGCTGGTGCAACGAGCACCTGAAGAGCGTCAACAAGCGCGTCGCGGACCTGCAGCTGGACCTGAGCGACGGACTGCGGCTCATCTCGCTGCTGGAGGTGCTCAGCCAGAAGAAGATGTACAGAAAATATCACGCCAGACCCACCTTCAGACAGATGAAGCTGGAGAACGTGTCCGTGGCGCTCGAGTTCCTGGACCGGGAGAATATCAAGCTGGTGTCCATCGGTGAGTTCAGTCGAGAAAACCAAGTGCCAGTAAGACACGTTTAACCCTTTCGCTGTGGGAGTAGACTACCTTGGGATTTAGTGGCAAGTCAATTGGGACGCTTTTGCTATTGCCCAAGTGCCATTAAATAACCCTGTGTGAGTGACCCCTGGACCACAAAACCAATCTTTAGGGTCAGTTGTAGATAGATAAGCTTTTCATTGATGAGTAGTTCCTTAGGATGGAAAAATGTTGGGCTGAGATGCAACTGGAAACGCCTTTAAAGTTGTTCTTAGCAGTGCATATTACTAATATTGATATGTTTATGATAGGAAGATTAAAGAAGAAACTTT
>JAUMHI010000052.1:16563657-16575387 GCA_032359435.1 Enteromius unitaeniatus | reverse complement strand
ATATAAATAAACATTTTATAAATTTGATTTAGACTTTTCTTTACCTTTATTTATTTATTTATTTATTTATTTATTTAAATATTTGACTTCTTGGCACACTCCCGCGGCCCCAAGTTTGAAAAACCCTGGTTTAAGGACCGAAAAGCTTTTAATTGTATCTTACAAGGTTTGTTAACATGCATCCTAAGAAGAATATCACCAAGTCGAGTTCCTTGAGCATTTGTAGTCTCCACCCTTGGGTGGAAGCCAGTGTTTCTGAGCTTGTATATAGGTCGTATTGCCCAGTGGAAGGTACCAGAGCTTGTGTTTGATTTACAGTTCAGACTTGTCTGTCAGATCAGGGAGTGCTGGGGATTTTTAGAAGCACAAATAAAACGGCAAAACAAAGGATCCTATAGAAAAGCAATCTGCTTGTTTGGAAAGGGCCCAAAAGGCCGGTCGTTTTTCTGTTGCTATGTGTGTTTTCACTGCTGTTTGTCACCGAGCAATAAGTCAAAAGATTTGCGAACGGTTACACAGATTTCCAGCCTACTGTATTATTTACTTTGGCTTGGCTGAGCCTGGATGACTTCAGATGTGTAAAAAAGCTTCAAAGCCTTTCTGTACACTGAGGCAAGTTTAGACATTTGGGCTTTACAAAAGATTTGCTAATTTGAACTTTTTTTTTTTTTTCACTCATTTACATTTTTTGCATGTTATTTTTAGGCCTCTATGATTTCCATGATTCAGAATCCAGTCGTGAAAATTAGTTTCTGTATAATGCAAAAAATGTTGGGTGAATAAATTAAAAGTAGGCCAGTGTGCTCAAATCAGATGTTGATATGGACTAGTTTTTGCTGCAAAAAGATCATTTAAATATGAATCTGTGTAGATATTTTCTGTGAATGAATGGCTCTGTTTCTGTTATAGCACACACATACTGACGCAGTGTTTTCAGTCTCTACATGACTTCATGAGCGTTTTTCCATTTTAGTTGAGAAAAACTATGATCTGATCATATACTGTACACATGGAACCTGTACAAATCTTTTTGAATTTTTTTCCAAAAAATGTAGGTTTGATTTGAAATTTTTTTGACAGATACAGTAATTTACTGTACATATTGATGTAACACTACTACTGCTAATTAACTATTACTAAAGGTTTATTTTTACGTAATAATTATACTCCACCCCCCCCAAAAAAAATAAAAATAAATAAATAAATATATCTATTATTTAATTTATATATAAAATGTAAAAACATAAAGGGAGGGGAAATAAATTTGCTATTAAATTTCATA
The DNA here is from genome assembly GCA_032359435.1 of Enteromius unitaeniatus. Taxonomy (NCBI): domain Eukaryota; kingdom Metazoa; phylum Chordata; class Actinopteri; order Cypriniformes; family Cyprinidae; genus Enteromius; species Enteromius unitaeniatus. Next base: position 16,574,105 of record JAUMHI010000052.1, on the reverse strand, counting down.
ATGTAAAAATTAGACATACATTTAATTTATTTAACCATTAAAATGCAGTCCAGAAAAAAATCTTTAATGAAAGACACACAAAAACACACAAACAAATTGAACTGAATTTAGGTGAAATTAAAGCTGATCTCTCAAGACCCTATTTCATTTCAAGTAAACGGTATTTGGCTGTTTTTCAGCACTACTTTGGAAACCTTTGGGCCTGACTTGCTCACATCCGGGTTTTGAGTAACTCTTCTGGTCCTCGGGTGAAAAAGACCCTTTTAAACCCTGAGAAATGTCATTGGGCCGTTCAGGATGGCCTTTCTCAGAGTCACAGAGAGCTGGTTTCTGCCTCCTCTTGTCTTTTATTCCTCGCCCCCGGCTTCTACAAAAGACACTTTCTGAGATTACACTGGCTTTCATACAGGAGCTCCTGTGTCCGGCTGGAAGCGAGAAACTCGAGACGGACGCCGCGAGCTCGCAGGCTCTCTTGTGCTCCTGTTTGCAAAAGCGAGCCAAGGATCTGCAGATACTGAATGCTTGGGGTTTTATTGGGTTCTTTGTCATGCGATTGTTCAGAAGTAATTGAAGTCTTTGACAGGAGAATATGAGGAATCATTTCAGGAGAGGTATCCGTTTCTGTGCAACCTTGAGCCTCTTTTGGATCAAGTAATGATGCCATTTGCATTGGCCAAGTGAGCAGAAGTGAGAAATTTCCATCTGAGACTTTAATGACGACAACAGCAACAGTGTCTCACTTTATGCAAATGTGGAACGAATCAGACATTAGGTCACATGACGCTCTTCTCGCACGGTGATTGGCTGTTGGGGGCGAGTAGAAACTCCTAATTCATCTTTATTTCAGTATGATGTTTGATGAACCCAACCGAGATCCCACCCAGCTCTTCTCGAGTCTAGACAGGATTGAACACGACTATATTGGCGAACCCAAAACAATAACTGAAAAGATGTGGGGAGATCACATTCTCGTCTATTCCACAGCTTTAATGATTTAATAAGAAGCTTCTCAAGCCGCCTTTACTCTTTGTGCAATGCCTCTAATTATACTCCACCCTCATCAAAACGGCACTTATTGTGTGCAATAGTAATTTATGTGTTGTTGCTTTGTAAACATGCTAGCTGCTAGCTGGTGCTTCATATAGTTCAGTTTCAGCTGTTCAATCGGTCAATAAATCACCTGAAATTGACCCTATGGTGTAGTTTGGTTGATTTTATCTACGTTTATAACTAGTGTGCTAATGCCACAGCTTCAGTATCCATTTTTAATGCATGTGAAATGCTACAAATTGCCAAAACCAGTCAAACAATATCATAGGACACATTTATGCATAAAATTAAAAAAAGTTTATAATATTCATAAAAAGCCTTCGAGTAAAAAATTTGGCGCATGTGCCTTACTATATTGTAAATTGTTCAATATTAATAACGATAGTAATAGTAAAAGAAATAAAATAAATAATTATAGTAAAAAAATTACAATATATATTTCAAAAAAAAAAAAAAAATTATAAATAATAATGTCACCTCTTCATTATTGTGAAATCAAAATGTTATCAATAATTTTATTTAAATGATCAGTTGCATGTGCTAAAAGTTTGTTTGGTTTGACACATGCATTACATTAAAGTTATTATAAAGTGTTTTTATGTAAATTATTTTCATTTTGATTTACATTTATAGAAGCTTGATTCAAGTTCTTAACATTTTATAAATTATTTTATTAAACATTTTTTTTTTTTTTGTTTGCGTACCTTTCCGTAAATGAAATTGTTTGCTTTAATTTGAGAGATCTACCAAACAGTCTCATTTAATCTTAATGGTATGAAATATAAATTGTAATAAATATTGATACCGAGTCGTATGGAAGAGCTGGGAATATTATTTATTTATTTATTTATTTTTTGTCCATATCTCCCAGCACTAGAATCAGCTAGTTAACCCTCAGTTAAAGCTGCACATTATTACTTAGTTTAGTATAGTTTATTTGTTTACAGGGGCTGTACACATTGGCCAAAAAGGTTATTTTTAATCCGTAAAATGGACAGAATGTCGAAAGGTCACCCTTAAAATAAAAACTAAGCGTCTTAAACGAATCTACAAATACTGAAAGAGTACAGAAACATGAATGCACATGTTTTCCAGCAGAAGAGGTGAATTTCAAAGCAGCGTCTCTGTTTTTGCATCTGCACCACATCCTGAAGCAAATCCTGGGATAAGCCTCGAGACGGCGGAGTGAGCCTCAAACAACGTATGGTGTGAAGCATATTTTAAAGTGAGCACATCATCTGTGTTCCTGTATGAGAGTGAGCTCATCGCTCTGGAGTCAAACCCCAGCCTTCATCTGAAGAGCTCAGAGAGGCTGGGTTTGTGCTCAAATATGAATGAGGAAGAAGCTGCTGTCAGCATGGGTTTGTTGGACAGAAACAAAAACTTCACCAATGCTGAAACCTTCATTTTGCATTTTTCTTACTCGTATTTCATCTGAGAATAGCTGATCAAAGCCATCTGTTGCAGATTAGGTCATAGACAAAATTATGATTCTATATTATAATCATGAACGGAAATGTGAAGTATTGAACTTTTTGTTAATTGACATGCAACTAAATTAAAATATAAAAATAAAAAGGGAAAAAATAAACTAAAAATAAGAAATATAATTGAAATCTGCACTATAATAACTAACTGGAAGTAAAATAAAAACTGAAACTGAAATAAAAATGTAGTTCAATCTGAATAGTGATATTTAAAACAAATAAAAAATAATGAAAAAACAAAATTATGTGAATTTGAAAATTAACAAAATATGGTGTATGTATATAATAGTAATTCTAATGATAAATTACTATTATTATTCAGTTGTATCTTTTAAATAATCATTTTCAATTTCTGTAAATGCTGTAATTCTGTAAATGTAAATTGCAAAAACAGTTAAATTGATTTTAAAGTATGAACATGGTTTCATGGTGAATAATTAGAACATTTTTAATGCATGTAAAAAATACTTGATATTGGATTTAGACCTAAGTATTTGAATGCATATACAGAATTTGTACAAGTATGTTCTGCTATGATACATTTTAACGTGATCAGGGCGGGTTGGGTTTCTGAATGCTGTGAATGTGAGTGGAGATATGTTAATGAGTCTGTGCTTGAGCATTTCTGAACTCTTCGTTTGTGTACATGGTACATTTCAAACACTTGAACTCCAAAAACTCCTGTTTTTCATTAAGACCCTTTAAATAGTTTCCCCCCCTTGTTTTCTCTATTTGTAGCTTGCTAATCTCATCTCAGAACTCGCATGCTACAAATCTGCAGTAATTTGAGATAATGCATTAGAGTAATGGCTTTTAATTGCAGGTTATTGCAGGCTGTTATTGAGCGCTGGTTTTCTACAGCTGAGCTGTTTCCTCGCTCTGACGCAGACCAGAGACTGATAATAGTGTGTAATCAGAGAAACGTGTGTGTGTGTGTGGTGTAAAGGCCTGTGTGGGTTTTTTTTGTTTTTTTTCCCTGCCTTAGATTTAAAAATAAAATTGTGTTCTGCTCATGTTGCCAAATAAAATAAAATAAATTAAATTTTAAATTAAATTAAAAATTAAATTAAATGAATCACTAAAGCTATAACTAAATAAAACAATGTTTTTAGCTATTATTTATTCTTATGTTGCTATTATTGACATTCTTAATTTTTTTTTGTTTTTTTTTACATTTTATTTATGCGCATTACCTTAAATTCCCAATACAAAATGAAAAAAGTAATTATCATAATGCATAAATAAACACTACATTTTATATATTTTTTAATAACAAAATCATTACTTCTGCAATGTGTTTATATGCAAATGTATTTTTCTAATACATTTGTATTTTAGTCTGTTTATTTAGTCCTAAATTAAGTTTCTTTTAAGGAACAATAATATTTTAAATACTACAAGTTTTATCGTATACATTGTCAATTTTATTTATATATTTTAAAAATAAAATTTTATTATTATTATTATGATTATTAGTTATTATTTTTATTGTTTTTATCTCATGCATTTTGGTATGAAATATGATTCTGACATGCTTTACTAACCAAGGCTTTGTTAGAAGGAAAATATATGTATATAACCAAAAAGTTTTTTTTTTTTTTTTTTTTTTTTTATATCTCAGTTAAATCCTGATGTGTAAACTCCCGTCCTTCAGTATACGTCCTACTGATTATACCATTGCTTTTATGAAAGTTGAATGCATTGCAAACACTTCTTGTGTTGTTTGATGCAATTCTGATGCTTTAACATCTAAAGACAGTAAACTTTACTGCTGCAGATGCATTAGTGAGGGTGCCTTTCCCTCTCTGACTTTGGGTTGGGTTTTCCTTTTTTTTCTTTTTGAGTTTATTTTGCTCAGGCCTCTGTGTTTGCTGGAGCAGAAGCTGTTAATGATTGAAGTGGGCTGTTATGAAGCTGTGACACAATAGTAGTTGGTTTGGCTGAGTGTTTGAGCTGACCTGATGGGACTGTTAATGGAGGGTCTCGGGTCAGACGCTGCTCTCTGATTGGCTGCTGCGGGAGGGGGCGGTGATGATCTCATGGGAAAGGAATGTGCTCCTGTAGGTAGAGCGTCCCGTCATGGGTGTCTGCCGATGATTTTTGAGAGACCCGCACCATAATGTGGGCTGCTGCCAAATCCAGAATTAATGATCAGTGTATTATAGACTGCCACAAACACAGATGCACTAATTAAAGCACTGACTGCTGTTTTCTCAGCCACTGTTGTGCAGTGTATACAGGTTAAAAACAGTGATTTATTTAATGATTAATTTATCATTAAATAAATGAACAATTAAGAATTTTTTTAATGAATTATGCATTTATGTCTTTGTTTGCTTCATTACTAAAGGAAAGGTAAAATAAACAAATTTTATGAATACATTTTATTTATTTTTTCTTTATGCATCTATTTCGTTTAGTCATTTATTGATATCATTAAATGAATTACAAAATAAATTTTAAATTAAAGGGGAAAAAAAGACAAATAAAATGATCCTGATGTTTTTAATATTGTTTTCTAAAAACCTTCTAAAAAGTTCTTTTGTTGCTCAGGTATGAGCATGTGGAAGCAAACCTAGTAAAAAAACAAACAAAAAAAACAATAATAATAAATACAAATTAAATAGGACATCTTGATCCAAATTTGCAAGCATGTGAAAATCAACTAAATACAAATATTACATCACATAAAAATGAATGCAATTACTTTATATTACTAAATAAATTGGAAAAAATGACGTAGTTTTTTTTGTGGAACATGGTGCTGGCAGGTTTTGCATGTGTATGTGCAAGCTGTGAATATAAATGTATAGTTTTGTTGCTCATTTGAGCGTGAGTCTGTGGAAATGCAGCAGGACTTCGGTCTGCTCAGGACAGCCGTGTAAGATCCTGTTTCATGTCATTCTTGTACATCAGCACTTTTAGATTAGAGGCCTGATGGGCTTAAAACCTGCTATTTGAAGAGAGTGAGCGTGATTTAGCAAGTTTTACTACTTTCTCTAGTCTTTTTTCCATCAGTGCAAAATGATATGTTATAAAGTGCATGATGAAACGCACATGATGTCATGCAGTTATAATGCCTGGGCATGTTGGTATCAGACAGGACTGATTGCTATTGTATTTCAATCAACCAATCTTGCCTCATCCAACATCTATATATTTAGTGTGTTTAATAAAAAGAATACAAAGCGTGGAAGTTTATTTTTAGGAATATAAAAATCATTTAATTGACATTTGAAAATTATAACCCAACTCACATTAAACAGTGTTTGAAAGAGAAATGTGCTCAGCTGAAAATAACGCTAAATATATATAATACACAAGGCCCTAAAATTAGCATTTATTTTCCCAAAATTATGTTTGTTTGCTTGTAAAAATAATTTTGTATTTATTTAAAAATCTTTATTTATTAAAAAAATTATAAACTAAAAAAAAAGTATGTATATTTGTTTTTTTAGTTTATAATTTTTTAAAATTAATTAGTATGTTTTATATTTAAATTTTCTTAGTTGTAGAATTTCCTAATTTAATTTAATATTTTTTATAAATGATATAGTATATATTTATAATTCTTAGTGTGTGTATGAGTGTGTATATATACAGTAGTCAACAATCGAAATGGATCAAATCCTTTCATCTTCACCTTTTCACCTTTCATATATGTATATATTAAAAATAAGTTGTATGTGATTATTATATATAATGTTTGTATATATTATATATAATAATCGTATGCAACCTTTATTTTTATTTATTAGTATATTAACTTATTTTATTTATTTTTTCAATTAGTTTTATTTATCATTATAATAATAATAATTTACTATATACATTGTTTTTATTTAATTTATTTATGAAGTATTTTATTTATATTCAGTGAAGATATGTTGAAATGATATGTTGGAGATGAAACGCACATGAATATGATGTGGTTCTTCAGCTTGGGTCAGTGAATCATGCTGAACATTACAGTTTCTTGATGCATTAACTCGTCCAACATCGTCACCCAAGTTGGCGGATCGCTGCGATGTAAGAGAGCGGTTTATAATCCTTTCCAGAAGGGCATAATCAGCGTTTGCATGTACAGCATGTTGGACTGCACTCGTTCTCATCTGTGGGTCATGACATCATCACCCAGGAGGTAACGAGCCGAGCAGGAAATGAGCAATCTTCATTTTAATGGGGATTCATAATGCTTTCGAAGCCAAATTAAGAGCCAAAGTCAAGTCAGGCTCTCGTAGAGGAATCACAGGTGTTTCTGAGGAATGTTGAGACCCCGTCCTCAACACAACGAGGCTTTTTCTTCTTACGCTGGAATCCAGAGTCTAACAAAGGAAGCTGTCTGCTTTATTTATGGATCAGCTTTAAGAGGCCCAGCAAACAAACGTGTCTCTGTTTCCAAGTGTTCTCGCGGCGGCTCTGTGATTTAATGTGTTCAGCAGCGTTTAATCACCCTGAAGAGGCTCATCGATGTGTTTGACCGAGGCGCTCTGTGATGAACGTCCAGTGACACATGAAGGACTCACTCACCCCTCGGGGGCAGTAATATTTTAATTACAGTTTATATGGATAAATGTGTAGCTACTTGTTATTAATAGAAATTAAAAACTTGAGCTCAAGTCATAAAACATCTTGTAGATTTGCGTTGAAAATTTAAAAAGTTGAATTTGTTTTTTTTTAATTAGTACCCGAACACATCTGGCATAAAATATTTACTTGAAATTCCCATGAATTAAAATATTTAATTAAATTGACAACACATTTACACGCTAGCAGTTCTCTGATATCAGATGACAAAAAAGTTTTTTTTGTTTTTTTTTTTATTAGAAATTACAGTTATTAACTTTGGGGAGTTTTTTAGATTTTATTATAAAACGGTCATCTGTTTTATTTTAAAATTTTAATTTAAATTTCTAAATTTAGTATCTTTTATTTATCTACATCTTTCTATCAATGGGCATGTTAATTTTATTCTATTTCTGGAAGTTTTTATTTTAATTTAAAATTTAATATAAAGAAAGAAAGAAAGAGAAATAAATTAATACACACACACGCAAATATATTATATTGTAAAATTGTTAAATGTAAGGTTTTTTTGTTTTAATTAGTGCAGTCAAATGATTAATTGTAAAATATTTTTTTTTGTTTACAAACACATACCGGATATTATTTGAAAATATTTACATGTATATATTTATTTTCATATATTTGATATCATCTATACATAAGAAAAATATGTAACGTTTATATATTAAATTATGTATGCATGTATATGTATGTTTATTTATATATACCTAATAAATATATAAAGTACATACATTTTACGTAAACAAAAACTTGTATTTAGGATGTGATTAATTACTATTAATCATTTGACATGTTTCATTTGTTTTTTTTTTTGTTTTTTTTACATTTATTTTAATTTCATTGAATTATTCCACCCCTTCCCCATTGTTTCTCAGCTCGACTCTCATGGGGTTTCTGGCATTTAGTTTGGGAATCCCTGCCTTAAAGGAACAACAGCGCTGATAGATATCAGATTAATTTGAATTAATTGGTGTTGCAGCATTTTTCTATTAACGGACACTGAGGTCAATCATGAGGTTTGTCGCTCCTTTTGTTCAAAACTTGGACACGAGTCAAGAGTTACTTCCTGTTTACAGCGTCCAGGTGCTTCCAGCCCCATATTAACTCAGATTAACCCGTTCTGATTAAAGGATCGGTAAGCTGGAGTTCATTTTTGTCTGCTATAAATGACATTTGGTTATATTGTGAAATATTTTTACTATTTGAAATGGCTATTTTCTGTTGTAATATAATATAAAATGTAATTTATTTCTATGATCAAAGCTAAATTTTCAGCACCATTACCATGTTTTATAGATGTGAAGTCTTCAAAAGTTTCCAGATAAAGCCTCCAGTGTGAGTGAAAGTGAACAGAAAGTTTTGGCGTCTCGGTTTAGTTTCTCTCCAGGAGGTTCAGTAACTAGAACTTTTTCTTTCGTTTGTGCTTCCTTTGTTTCATCTGCGGGAAAAACTGTATTTCTGAACAACGTTCTGAACAAGGAATGTGAACTGTGTGCTATCATCTTGTGAAGATTGATGGTTTTTCTTTCTTCCTCCATGCATTCAAAGAGCTCTTAAAGAAATAGGTCATTTAAAAAAATAAATACATTTGCTAAAAATGTGCTCACCCTCGGGCCAGTCAAAATGTAGATGAGTTTGTTTCTTCATCAGATTTACAGAAAAGCAGCATTTCATCTCTTGCTCGGCAATGGATGTGAATGGGTGCCGTCAGAAGGCTGATTTAAAACATCACAATAATCCACAACACTCCAGTCCATCAGTTAACATCCTGAGAAGACAAAAAATGTGCTTGCAAGAAACATTAAGTTATTGTGATGTTTTTATCAGCTCTCATTCTGACGGCACCCATTCACTGCAGAGGATCCATTCCTGAGCAAGTGATGTAATTTCTCCAAATCTTATAAAGAAACAAACTCATCTAAATCTCAGATGGATGGACTAAGATCTGTCCTTTCGTGCATGTCATTGCAAAAGCGTGGTATTTGAAGAGTTTTGCTGTATTCTTATAAAAAGCATACAGTAAGTTATGCATCTTCTCGAGTAGAAAAGCTGGGTCTCTCTTCCCGAGATTCGTTCAGAGTCTGTAAATCAGTGTGTCGCAAGCACCTGAAGTGTGTAAGTGTGTGTCATTTACACAGAACAGGTGTTGTTCACGGTTTCTCTTCAGTCTTGTCCTGCGGCGCAGGTGTGGCTCTGCAGTTTGTGAATGAAGCAGGAAACCCCTATTGAATTACCAGCAGGCATAACTTTACACAAACACACTGAACTTCTTCGAAAACAACTCGCGTCACTAAGGAACTGCCATCATTTGTCAAATAAGGGCAGATAAATGGTGCTATAGGTCCCTTACTTTTTTGCAATTTCATTTACAAGGGAGCGTTGATAAACGGCACAAGATCAAGGATGTTAATTTAAAATTAAGTAAAAATTATGAGTAAAAATAAGAGAGTGAGTAAAAATCATTTTAAAAAATCTATAAAAATAATAAAATATATTTGATATATCTGTAGTAAAATTTGAGTTAATGAAGGTAAGGTTTTTTTTTTGTTTTTTTTTTTTATGTTTTTTTTTGCAGTGAACCAATACAAATAAGCCAAGTTAAATGTTTAAAATATCTATTAAATATTTATTTACTTGTTTTATTGAATCATTCAGTTTATTTTTTTTTAGCTAAATAATTATTTAGACGTGCAAAAAGGTATGTGAAATACTGGGATCTACAAAAAAAATAAAAATAATAATAATAAAAAATGTCTAGTCTCTGTCTCATAAAACATACATTGTCCCCTATGAGCAGTATAGGTAATATAATTTAGTTACATTTTGTTGTACGTAATTTATATTTCAAGTGTTTATTTAATCGTTCGAGTGTTTGGTGATAAGCGGTGGTTGTGTATAAACCGGTCCTGCCTCCGTTCTTCCTTTTAGTGTTGCCGTTTCGTTTGCTTTGTCTCTATGGAGACCAACACAAGCATTGAAATCTTTTCCTTAATCATTTATCTCTGAGTATACAGGCGGATGCTGGTCAAAGCATGAGTCCTGCTTTCCTTTCACTCCTTACGAGAATTTTGTTTTAATATTACTCGTTTTAGTTTCAGTGATACTCATGACTGTTGTCATTCTGACAGGCACTCAAATAATGTGATGCTTAGCCAGGTGAGTTTCATGAGAACATGTCTGGGGTATTTCATGCCATTTTTAGCATAAGTAAAATCTAGTGAATGACAAATAAAATATAAAATAAGTATTTATTTCACACATAGATAGAGATATATATATATATATATATAGATAGATAGATAGATAGATAGATAGATAGATAGA